>JAVJAQ010004531.1:895000-1172929 GCA_032362365.1 Zygogramma bicolorata | reverse complement strand
TTCTCTCTATAATAGATACTGATCTCCGTCAGCAATGTATTCTTTCTACTCTGACCATTTCCAATTCGTATAACTCAGTGGGGTTTTCAATATCAATATATAATTATCGCCTTATTTTTCATTTTACTGGTTCATAATAAAAATTAAACAGTGTTAATAAATAGCTTCTATAATAATTTGTATTCCTTGCAAATTGTTTTCGATGTTAAAATGAACATTTATTTTTCGAAATTCTGCTATGGAGAATATTCTCCATGGATTTTTTTATGTTGACCAATTTTCTCAATCAGAAAAGTTTTCCACATGTGGTGTTTGAATGTCATTATCTCGTGGTGGATTCTTTCTTCTTTTGGGTTCTTACTTCTTCTGATTTGTGAATACCGTTTTCCAAGGTAACATGAGTGTATTTTAGCAAAAAAGTAAACTATCTCACTTCTCGTGCTATATCTCCGAAAATATCGGGAATTTGCCAAATTCACTGGAGTTCGAAAATATTTGCTAGTTAATTACCAACGACGAATCTCCTCAAGCATAAATCTGTATAATCAGTAGTTTTGGAAATGTGTGAGCTGATAGGTCGACCTGAAAATGGCGAAACTCACTCGAAAATATTTCCCTTTCATATTTCGACCGTAGTTCATATTCGAAGCCTAATAGGAGAAAAATGCGTTCTAACCTCTATGAGCTAAGGCCGGTATCACCAAGATTTCAATCTGGATTATCTTGCTAACTGGAATTTCTAAATGCAAATATTCCAGTTGGCATGATAATCCAGAAACAAGTCATTGGTGAAACTGGGCCTAAGTAATTAGATGTCGAATAGAGCAAGTCAAAGTTAACCACAACACATCCAAAAAAAAAACATGTTGAAGGGTTTCTTCCTACCTTTCATTCCGTGGCCCATTTCCAAAGTCTCTGACAGAAAAACATGAGATCTTTCACGAACTAGTCTAAATAAAGAGGAAAATGGCGCTAACTGGACCTCGCCACGACAATTACTTTCCCAGGTAGAGCCCCTAGAAACTTTATTATGACTCCCTACTACTGCGGTGATAAATGAGAAATTTGGCTAGCGCTTTTTAACAAATCGATATCTAACCTCCTTATTTTTTGAGGTCTCAACCTATCACAATATGTTGCTGCGTTGGTTAAGAACGATTCCATCTGAATAAAACACGTATCAAAAAATTACAACAACTGATATTTGTCAAAATAGTTCTTTTCGTTTTCAAGGTCGGAAACTAAAAAATCTGCTTCCGTTTTCAAACCTTGGTCACAAATGTTTCTCCTCTAGTTTCGTTTTCTAAAATCTGTCGAAGATATCTGAGATTGACATCACTTTGTCTTTCAAGATGGGTAGCCAGGTGCGATTTTTATCTGATCAACTAGAAGAGAAACATTTGTAAACAAGTTCTGAAAACGAAAGCAGATTCGGCTTCGGGGATGATCAGAAATCTACCCTTCTACACCTTTATACAATCCATTACTTATTCTTATTTTTCCAGATTGTGGTGGGTTAGGAAATAACTGCCTAAAACTAAAATTACGAAGATGAGAGAGTACATAAACAAAATAATGTCTTTCAAACAGTACTCAATATTTAGAAACGCCAAATACTCAGTAGATATTCTTGATTTACACTTCATAAACATTCGTTGAGATAGGTGCATATTTTATGTAATTACTTCCACTAAATTTTCGAGAGAACAACGCAAATGTGGAATTGCAGTGAGACGTTTTTGTTGAGGCTAACAGCCTGAAAATATTCAGCATTAAGATGAATCTCACCATGGATATCTGCAATGTTGTCTAGACATTACATAGGTACGTTATTTTCCTTTCGTAAGAACAGAAAATAAAAAAGCACGCATATCATTCAGTAATCATAATCTGATAAATCTTATTCCATAATCATTCTAACAGATGGGATTATACTTCGATTGATATTTTCAATTTGTGACGTATGCTGATTGCGTCTATTCCATAATACGAAGATTGGCGTCTCGGCGCCGAAGTTGTGTCCATTTTTAGACACGCTTGAGTTTCAAATATATTCGGGAATCTTCGGTCCGAATTGCAGCGCTGACTCACATTGTCAGTTTTATAAATTTAAGTCTAGTTTTAAGATTAAAACTTTTTGCACTGGCATAATTATTTTTTGAGTGAGTATCAGGCTTATAAATCTAACCGTTTTATTGCTGGTATCTTGAAAAAGTGTGACCTACATTTTTCCGCAACTAATATTAGAATAAATGGACATTGTGCGACTTTGTGGGCTGTGTGACGCAGTATCTATCCATATCTCCGCCATTTTTTCGTAATACCTTGAGCACAGGTCCGAATGAACATTTTCACACTTGGTTTCATTAATTGAATTTGGAGTGATAAATGCTGAGACTGAAATAGAACGGATCAATCGTTTTCTGAATGGTACAATGGCAATTAATTCTATGTATTGCATCTGTTCATTGAATACATATTGAAATTTTCATTATTTATAGTTGGAGAATTTTCATGCGAGTTCAGGGAATACTTATCAAATTGTGAGTTTCGTTGTTTGCTACTTCTGAATAGTTCTGGAAAACTCACATTTTCTTCAATGACATTGCGTGGTGAGGATGATGCCAAAAATATAATTTGGAGTCATTTCATTACGTTTACTTCAATTATAAAATAGCAAGATTCAAAATATGTATTTCAATGAGAGCACTTTCATTCGAATATTGTATTTTTATAATAAAAATGCATCGGAACAGCTTTGCTTGAACGTTATCAAATCACTTGAATATTTGATAGGTTTCAGGAAATGCTACCAATGTTCAAATGACAAGTGGATACAACGAGCTCCAAATAGTTAGCCTACTATCCTCAAATAATCATGATTCTCATGTTTCCTTTTCGAAACTGTTTCCGGTAGTGGAGAATAGGTTAAGATTCTGCGAATTCCTAAAAATGCGAGTGGAAATCCAATATTTTCATTGCACTCTCTTGAGAATATCTCAGCCAAACGCCGCTCGTGTATTTGGAAGTCACAACATGATATGCTCGTTAATCGAGTTCTGTCAGCTTGGTGCAATGACAATCAAATCATTTTCTAGGGTTTCATGCCTTTGTGTGTTAAATAGATCGTTAATGAGGTTTGTTAATCATCAATTCGATTGATTGTCAAGAAATATGCGATGGAAAAATATTGTGGCTGAACCATCACAAACAATCATTGACACACAACATAACAAACAGAAAACGTAAACATATGAATCTCCAATTTATATACATTTCGCAAGTCCATGCAGAATAATGTCGAAGTTAACACTATCCCAAACAAAAATTCACAACTTTGGCAGAATTCCCCAAAAAATATGGAAATCAATCAATGAGAAATGGCAGCTGATTTGACAAATGTACATCTTGTCCATTTCATCAAAATATGGAAATGATGACATATTGCGCAGTGTAGGAAAAGCATCCATTTGGAATATATTGTCAGTTTAGTTCGCAACCGGATGTGGAACTCATTTCCGAAGCAAGTTGGATTGGATGAGCTGTACTTGATTCAACGTTCTTGCAAAAGTGTTTTGACGAGTCATCGGGCTCAATACTACAAAATGATCACAAGTAACTAGAGAATCATATCTTCAAATATGTTGAGATCAGTTCGAGAGAGGCTTATGAATAATCATCAATTCACAATAATCAGTGTACAGTAACGAAGAACACTTGTTGAAAAATAGAGTCTAACTGGCACATAATAAAATTGATAAATATGTAGAAATATAAATTTCTATAGATGGATTTCATTTAGGTCGTAGTAGGCAGCTTCCTGGTATTTCAGTAAACGATTGAATTAGGTAGGATACTTAACGACCTGATTAACAGTCCATCAAAATAATCGGTGCTGAGAATAGACACCACAGACTGACAATTGCTAGATTGAAGGCACAGCCTAAGCACCGATTACTTTAACAGATTGCCGATTGTTAATCAGGTCGTAAAGTACCCACCCTTAAGCTATTGGGACATCTTTCGTTGGTTGATATAGATAGTGTTGAATAATTTGATACCTATCAACTGTTGTGTGTTGGTAGATATCAATCTGCTGTGGAAAATTGCAATATGTGATCTGGTTCTAGAGGAATAGTTGTAGCTATCTCTATTCCCCTGTACTTGTTCATTCGAGTGGTCATCAGTCATCGGAGTCAAACTCAAGATGTATGAAGCCTCTGAAGAAGCTAGCCACTCTCGCCAGCAAAACGCCAGGAAGGAATTTCAAAAAACGACAGCCTTCAACACGAACAAAAGTAGTGATACTGAAAACCTCGGCCGCGAAAGCCTTAACCATTTTGTCGAGAAATAGGATATTCTCTTTATACAGCAATGTGTCATGTTCAAAAATATCTATAGCGTGAGAGTTCCTGAGTCTTTCGATTATTTCATATATTTCAATTCCTGTCGTTTGCAAAAATTAATAAAAAGAAAATTGCGCAAATATTTCTGATGGTCTTCAGATATTTCATCGAAAGAGGGGAGTAGTTCTGATATTCTGTCAGTTTGAGTGGAAATGTGAATGTTGAACTCAGATGAAAATGATCTCGATTTGATTTCTTTCTGAATTTTTCCACCTCTAATACTATCAGTATGCTTCCAAATGGTTTTTGGGTTGTCGCTGTATTCTCTAATTTCATCAATTAGTGTTTTTCCTTTTTCCTCAGAAAGTCCACGTTGATATTCGATTCTCCTTTTGAAATAATCAAATATGAAGTAGTTTCTTCATTCTTGCTTCTACCGGAATTCAATATTTCACTCGATTTTTCTTCATTTTTGAGTTGGACTAAATATGGATTCGCCTTCAGAATGTATCATTTCTACTATTTTTTCTTGAATTGATTGTGAAATGTTTCTGTTGAAGTCATTACATTCACCGCGTTGTGAAGGCATTTCCGGTTTTCCTCACTCAAAAAATCCAGAAATTAGTATTAATTGCATCATACTTTCATTCCTTATTGTTTCAGTTTGATTTTTCTCTTTGTCACTTTCACAACCAATTCGTACTATTTTGTACTATTTGCGCTTTATAATCGGAGATATGGCAGTCAGCCTTATAAGCATTTTCGAAATTGAAATTCTTGAAGATGTCCTAATTACTGTTTTTGATTATCCATATATCCATGGTGACGGAAGGTAACTATCTTTTTTACCATTTTGTCGGTTTCCTCTCCATCCAGTCTCTCAATTAACATTTATATAACGCACTCTAGTTGTAGATGACTTATCTCTTTCTGCCCCTTTCTTCTGTTCATTCCTAACCTTTTCTTCAACAAGTTCTATATTGTGAAATCATATATGATAATTATAATATTTTTATTGCTTGCAAAGACAAAAATCCTGTAACAATTGTCTGGTAGAAGGGTCGGAGACTTGTTTCTCTTCTGTAGATATTTTTACGGTCGATGCTCTTCTGAATTGTTATTAATCATTCCACACTTGGCAATATCCACACGGATGACTCGACAAGTGGAGAATTCCTCCCCTTTGCTGTGAATTTGAAGACCTGTAGAACCTCTCTTGCTCAGGAATCCTTTTTCAATAGAACAGCTGAGCTTTGGAACTCCTTGCCGAAAGAGGTTTTTCCTGAGGCTTACAAACTTCAAAAATTCAAAGTGAATGTTAATTCGTATCTCCTGTCCCTCGATTCACGTGGTATTCTTTGAACATCACAGGGCTTCCCTTTCGTGTGAATCCGCATATAAAAAAAATTTTTGATAGAAAAAAATGAAACCGAAGAAACAAAAAAAAGAGTATTTCAACTGTTATGACGTAATAGGAGGAAAAGTTCTATTACTCGTTCATAATGAAATACTGCAGCTTGAGTACTTCGAATAGGTAATGTTACAATATTTTGTATCCTCAAAATTGATACTTTTAACTGAAATCGCAAATGATTCATAGTTGGCTAAGAACGGTACTGCAGGTCTAAGCACTGAGAGTATGAGACACCCAAACAGACTAAACTTCAAATTTTTTGGTTGATGAGTATTGCATAAAAAGCGATTTTTTTCGAACTCGTTAGACCACTTGAGGTTTTGACAGATATGATAAATGGGTTGAGTAAAAAACATAAATGAAAAAATAAATATCTACAGTTTGCAAATTTGTTGAAGTTTTCACTGTGACATTTGTATTCAAATTTCTGGAGTAGTTTGTGTTGTTTGAAAGCTGGCGATCGTGCCGATTTAACAAGACAAGACTGTCAATTGACTCGAACCATTGTTTGATTTTATTGACCCAATTATATTGAATGGCACATTAACCAAATCGAAGTAATTAAAAAAAAAATTGTAAAAAAAAAGGATTTCCGTTGATATTTATCCTCCTACATAGACAGGAGTTTTATCATCCAGTTCGGAACGTATTTAGAGATAGTATATTCCAAATGAATAGAGACGGTTTTCAGGCCTATCTAGCGAGTTGCGAGGAAGTAAAAGCAGCCTTTTGAAGAAATCAACTTGGTCTTGTCCTACCATTCCGATGTTATTGACACATACACAAACTGCAAGATGAAGTGCTCACAACTATAGAATTGAATAGCTTCATCCGTGTATCCAACGAATTCATTTTTAGTTTAGCTATAATACAATTTTGGTAACTGAGTCTTAGCCTCAGAAATAATTACCAGAGCCATTCCATCAGAGAGCGAGGAGGAAACAAGAGTTACACTCAGGTAGACAGTTTTTTTAAATTTTAATTTCGAGGTTGTTTAAGAAGAAACGGTAGGGATAATTTGTATTGAAGCCACTCTTGTAGAAATGCATTTTCTTTGATTCGGGAGAATTTATCCCAAGGCAATTGTCTGAGGAATATCTTTGGGGGATTCCTAATTCGTGAAATAGATACATTTTCGTATCAGCCAAAATAACAGAGGGTTCAGCATAAAATAGTAAGACGATGTCGGTGCTTCGATTGATGTCAATGCTGCGAGCTCCATTGCAGCGGAAATAAGTATCATTATCTGATATAAATAGTGAAACAGAGATGTACTCGTTTTTACGAAGAACGGAAATGAAATTTGAGGGCGTTGTTGTTCAATTTATCCCAGAATTCTGTGTGTATATTCTAGTCGAATGCTCTCTTGAAATCGATTAATGCAACAAGAAGTTGACGGTTTCTAAGACGAAGCTGTATCTGAATAATACATAAAAGAACGAACACATTGTCATGACATCCACGACCCTTTCGAAACCCAGTTTGAGACTCTGGAATAGCTCCCGAACAATGAAACCAATTCAGTATCTCATTAAGGAGACTTTTGATGAACAGTCTCGCGGCACAGTCAACCAGTACTATTCCAGTATAATTTTGTTCATGTTTTATATAACATCGATCAGATGATATCACCCCAAGAAAATGGTACTGACTACGTTTTCAAAATGTTATAATATAAGGTACGTTTATGAATTGACAAATTTTCAGGCAGAACTTTGAGAAATTCATAAGGTATCTCATCTTCACCAGGGATTTTTATTTTTATTGGCTAAGACATTGCTTCAATTCTACGAATGACATTGTTTCATCCATGGGCATCGAAAAAGAGCGTGTTATCAATAAGTCTCAGAAGAAGAGGAGTCTCGTGAAACTTATCTCAAACAGATATATCAGGTTGTGGTTGATATATTTGAAGGATGAGGGCGAGGGCACGCCAGAATTCCTAGGAGTTTCTAACATTGCCTAATGCATTCTCAATGTATTCATTATGTTGACTCCATGATCGTTTTTTTTACTTCATGAGGTTTCTATATTGATTTTTGGTCATAAACATATCATCTGAGTGTATGAAAATTTTGATTTTGGTTGCCAAATCTTTTTTGACTTCACATTTTCACTTTCCATCATTTCACTTTGTATTGCTCACTATGGCCTTCACCAAAAACTCACCCTCCCCAGCGGATCGAGATGACTGAATCCATGCGAGGTCTCCTCCTCTAATGTTCCTCAGACGCTTCTCAGTTCACTTCGAATCTTCTGGATATTGCGCTTTCGATAAATGTTGAACAGCCCGCTTGCGAAAACCCCTCTTTGTTTCAGCCCGAAATTGGTTCATAGTACGGCGACCGTTAATTGATATGTCAGAATTTTGCATTGTGAATGTAAATGTGGATTCGATATACATATGTATATCAAGGTTAGCAACCCATTTTTTAATTTCATGTGTTTGGCTTTCAAAGAATAATAACGTGAAGAACTCAACGAATAATTCGACATAGTGAAACATATTATAAACAAAAATGAAAATATAACGAAAAATTTGAATGCATACGTGCACTTCCAAAACTGAATTTACTCCTGTTTTCATCTCTATTTGAGCGCAGTTCAAATGCGAACGGGGTCATTGATAATATATTTCAGATTAGTATCAATATAAAGATCCCATCAACCTGATTATAAACAGCGATCCTTTTGATTTGACTTTGATTCTGCCTTAAATGGATGCATGCACATGAATACGTTTCCAAGGCCCATTTAAAAAAAAACGTAAGATCTTCAACAAGCCCAGAATCGAATGATGTGTTGTACAAACGTGTTGTGAAGAAACTACGAGGTATATTTTCAATTGATTATATGTAGTTGGTTTATTGAAACGAGTATGTGCTTCGATTGATGTGATGAATGAAGTAATTTTCCTTGGATATGAACTATTGAATTCCATTTGATCATTTGATCAACGTATGGCATCTAAGGTATGTTTATTTTTCCATTATCATCATATTCATGAGTGGTCTCAATAAATCGTGGATTGAGTCATATATATATATATATACAAAACTTGGGAATTATATTTGGGACAGCAGCAAAAGCGAAAGTGTACTCTTTTAACAATATATTTCCAATATTTCAACAATCGGTTCTCATCATCAGGAACCTACAAAATAATGCTGATGAATGAAAGTATGAAACAAAATTTACCTTACATTGTTAGTGAGGATGGTCGCTAAATGAGATGGTTAGAAAAGTCAGATGACACAGTAAATTTTTTTTTAAAACATTGATACGTATCAGTACAAACACGTTATAGACTATTTTCTTTTTGATGAAAAGGTGTAGTGACGAACACTATATATATATATATATATATATATATATATATATATATATATATATATATATGTGTTCGGATAGGTTTCCGCGGTCAGTTGTGTGTTGTTGTTGAGTTCGGGTTGAACCGCGTCTGGAGTTTTGTTCTCGACGTTTCGGCTCCGATTTTGGAGCCATTTTCAAGAGGTGAATGTGACTTCACGCTGAAGTCTCAAGCTGCCTGGGGAGCTCAATCTGCCTGGGGAGTAGGCAGATTGAGGCCCCGGCGTCAAGTCACAAACCCTTGCCCCTTGTGACAACACCTGAGGAGTAGGCAGATTGAGACCTCAGCGTGAAGTCACATTCACCTCTTGAAAATGGCTCCAAAATCGGAGCCGAAACGTCGAGAACAAAACTCCAGACGCGGTTCAACCCGAACTCACAACAACACATATATATATATATATATATATATATATATATATATATATATATATATATATATATTTCTCTCAATGATCAAGGAAAACATTTCTGAAAGATAGAACTGAAAAAAAGTATTAAAAATAATAATGATATTAAAAGTAATGGTTATCTTATTTGAAGATTAATCGAACATCTTTACATGTAGCGTTTTAAATGAGACGATCGCTTCGGGAATGAAATAAAATATCCATATTTGGAAATCAATTGCGGTATCACCAAAAGCATACGCAAAAATTTATTCTGTGAAAAACCCTGCACTGGTACCAGTCAGATATCATCATGCAATGCCCTCCGTAGTATTAGTCAGGGAAGTAGTTGTTTGCTAACAGATACTAGCCCACAGTAAAGTTCATCCACTACGTTACTTAGACAAGTATATTTGTATCATGTCAATAACAGTGGACACTAAAGACAATATAACGAAGTAAACAGATAAAAGCAAATCATAAGGTGAAGTCAGGAGGAATAGAGATTTCTATCGGAATTGTCCTGAGGATGATTCCTTCAAGAAAGTCCATCGACTATGTTTTTTAACTGTTGAGTAACTCGTAACCACCAACCGTGCCAGCTACAAAATATACAATTAGTCTTCGAAGTGAAGAAAACGTAACATTCGTGCCTGGAAAATGTTCTTTTAAATGTTTTTTTTTCAGTATCTACTATATAGAGTTTGAAAATGTACAGAGCAATGAAAAGGGAGATTGATTATAAATCCCTGAATTCCATTTGAAATTTTATGCTTGTATTTCACGCCGAGGAGGTGGAAGAGACTGAGTTGAAAATATTTTCGAAAGATCATTCCCTCGAAATCAAAAATCTACGGTTTCGAGTGTTTGTCCAATCGCCAATATCTATGTACAGCTTATCCAATCCATCTTGGCACAGAACTGATAAAGTATATGCCCAGTATTCTCTGTGAAATATACTAGGGTAAAAAAACACCTATTATATGTGTTCACTGTGTTGAAATGTATTCCTATACGGTGTCTTTTCTTTCGTCACGGTCTAAACTACCAGTGTGCAACTGGAAAAGTAACTGAGTTTGTGCCAAGATGGATTGGATAAGCTATATGTATTTGATTTGCGGTGCGTAGTCTACTCACGAAAGTCAACATTTCGAAGGTAAAACATGTTACTGACTCAATCGAAATTCTAATTCTGGAATCTCAAAGTGTCATCTTCATAATCTTCCCAACTTTCAGGGAGGAATAACAATTATATAATGTTGATAACTGGCTGATATATTGCATAAAGATAGTGGGAGCTTGAAAGTGTACCGAGATTTCTCTTCTTTGTAGAAAGTTCACTTCTAATGGAAGTGGTAAAAAATATGTAGAAGTGCAAATGAGGAATTATTCTACAAAATAAATTGAAAATATACTCATCGTTTGAATCGAGAAATCACCATTTCTTGAATAAATATAGACAATATTATATTATACAGTACTATTTTCTAGATGAAAATTTCTTCCAACTAAACTTAAAATAACTTCTAAATGTAGATTTCCTGATGACACACTGTTACATGACAATAACTACTGAAAAATATGAAAGCTTTACGTATGAACTCGAGATATTCAGGACAAGGCAGTATGCCACCGTTTTCGTCCATCAATTTTTTTGATTAAGGTGCCTTGGAGTTCCAACGTTCAGCCATTCTGAATAAAAAAATCCCTGTGCGACAGAGGTTCGGCTGGTCCCTAAGATCACAACGAAGGTGTGGGAATTCTGCACTCGTCGGGTCACCTGTGTTGATACTACCAAAGGTGGAACGATTGACGACAATTCAGAAGAGCACCGACCGTGGAAATATCATCTATAGAAGAGAGACAATTGCCTACCCTTCTACGATGTTCCAACGAACTGAGCGTATCCGTGAGCGGAAAATCACAAACAATTCGGATTGCATTTTTTGAATAGAAACAAGTTCTACGCATGAGAACTAAATATATCTGTGCCTTGTAGATCATTAATAGATGACGAGAACTCGACTTTGTAGGACATCTGAATACTAAGAAAAAGATACAAAGGCTTTCTTTGGGTGATCCCTCGTTTCAGAGGATTTCGAAAGGTTCTTGTCACTCAACAACAGGTGGTATCAAAAAATATATTTTTAATAATCCCAGCAATGACCTGAACTTGGGGTTATGTAGATTTTCATTTGACTACAGAAATACACCGCACTCGACTACATAGTTCAGAAATTAAAGCTTAAAAAATGGTAAAACCTCGCAATTTTTTCGTCCAGCACCGATTTGTACAAAAATTTGGGATTAGGCTTATTTCGCCCCCTAGTTCATTTTTTATATCGTGTCGTTGTACGCTTTTTATTTTTTAGGGGTGAAAACTACCCCTTATTGTCAAAAATTATGAAATAACATTAAAAACCTAAATATGGGTAAAAAGAGTTAAATAATGATCGTTTCATGCTTCAGAATACAATTTCATAATCTTTCTATCTACCCTTGTTAAAAACTACCCTTGAAATTTGTATAATATGTCTTCGAACTTTAGAATACACTGGTGAGAAATCAACGAAATATACACTCACACACGTATACCCGTGAGCGGATGTTTCTTCTTCTCTGTTTTCCAATATGATTGGTAAAGTGGAACATATAACGTATAACGGCCGAATATACCGCGGTTATGTAGTTTAATACGCTCCGAAGCGGGTAATTCGAATTTTTCAAAAAAAAAAATTTATCGGTTTTTCAAGCATAGCTTCTTCATTTCAGGTGATAGAAAATTTTCAAGAGTTATAAGACTATGTGAATTAAATCACTTAAGATTCCTTAATTTTTGAATGAGGAGAGTTTAAAGCTAATCGAATAAGGTGATATTCGATCGTGAATGTAGGTGTTAGACGGCTATATCTCGCCGAATATTCACTGTATAAAAAATCTGCACACACAGAATTTTTTTTCATTAAAAAAGCTACAGTTTAGTACTGTATCGTTTTTTTCGTATCTTCAGTATTTTGGGAGATAATTTTAAGGAAAGGGTTCAAAACACGAAATTGAAAAAAATCGTTTTCTCTTTAAACTCCAATTTTTCTGCAATTAGGCATTTTAAATTGGTCGAACTTCGTTGGGGGGGAATAATAGTACATATAGTCATAGTCATAGTGGCTTTATTTTCAAAAATGCATATTCATAAAAATACAATTATCATGACTAGATTGAAGAAAACAGCGTCAGTATAGGGATAGCTATGCCATAAGTGAAATAGATAAAAATTAAAAAAAATTACAATATTGATAAAAAAAATTACAGCTTTATCAATGTCTCATCAGCATCGCAGGGGCCTTCAACTTTCTTCAACATATTCGCTGACCGAATATGGTTCTAATTCTATTAACAATTTCAATATATATTGCTTGTACTTTTTTATGTTATATAAAGAGAATTACAGATGGGTGGCGATCAATTTCAATCAGGGGGTACTTTGGGGGTTGTTTTCACAGATTTTATTCGTAGAAAAAAGCGGGTAACGATCTTATTTTGATCATAAGTCGGTCAATTTTCATGTTAGAGACACTTTTTTGTTTTTGGTTGAAAGCTCTTATTGAATACTTCGAAAAAGATTAAATGAGCTTCCTTCGGAAAATGCAAATTTTTCTCGTTTCCCTTTAAATTTTCGAATTTATACATTTGACGAAAAAGGCTAAACATTAATTTACTGTATCTCAGTCCGTATTTGACGAAGAAAAATTCTAAAAGAAGCATTGTTTTTTTAAAGCTACAATTTGGCTTTCCACACTTTTTTTGATAAAATGCATATTTTTAGAGTTATTCGCAGAAAATCATAAAAAAGTTGATTTTTTCGTCAAATAGCTGTTACTTTCAACTTCGAATAACTCAAAAAATATTACTTTTACGAAAAAAACGTATGGAACATTTTCTTCTTAGAATTACTTTTTCCTTCGATTCCTACAGTTAAAATGTAATAAAAAATTTCCACCCCCGAGATGGGGTGGCAACCACCCCCAAGGCTCTAGCGTACAGCGACATGATATAAAAAATGATCCTTGAGCTATTTCCCACATTCTGTGAAAATTTCAAGTAAATCCATGGTGGACGAAAAAATTGCGGACCAAAATGCTTCATTTCCCGGACTAACAGGGGTCAGTCCAACAAAACTAATGTTTGGCATTGACTTGAGAACAAGGTTTTCCATCTTTAATCAGTAGAATTTCTAGACAAAAGACTACAAATAAAAATGGACTTTCGAGAAGGGTTAATAATAAAGAACAAGTATAGCAGTGGTAAAAAATATACAGTTTACTTTGGTCGAATTAGTTTTAGTAAAAAATTATAAGATTTCTAACAAGCCCAATTCAATGAGGGAAAAAATAAGTGAAATTATAGGCAAACGCTCATATTCAGTAGAAGTATCTGAACTAGAAAAAACTTGGAGAAGACACGTTAAACAGTTTCAAAAATCCATTTAGTCCCGTCAATAGTAACAAGAGTCATTCCAACCCTGCTGGCAGAAATTGTAGTTACGACATATTTCCAGATCCTGAAGGGGTGTTTACCAGGCCTTGAAGAAATATTAAGCTTCCAGAAAGGTTAACATAGGACTGATGATTAAGTAATGTTACATCATTCTATGTCATCATAAATACTATTGACGCTTATGCCTCTCTGTATTTTTGTTTTTCGTCCTGACCCTGGTAGACAAACTATTGTTAAGAGTAGTATCGTCTGCGAAACTGTGCATGAACAAGATTTTTTCTCCAGCACTTCTTGATATGGAACTTAAATATCGGAATATCGGACTATACTCCATCAACAACCACATATCCTATCAGACAAGAAAACCTTCAACACAGCATAAAATTAAGGAAGCAAACCATAAGACAGCAGTTGAGAAAGGAGACTTCGATGCCAAACTCGATCAAACGCTTTTGAAGTGCGCCAACGTTTCTTCAAATTCTTCGATGGATTGCTGCCAAATATGTGAAACATACGCCAATAGCTCACTGGTTGTCTTTGATGGTTCAATCCGTTATCGACATCACTCCAAAATTTGAGATTCAGTGTATACTTAATACTTATACACTTCCAATAAAATACTCATTCTTTCTAATTGTGGTAGGATAGAAGCCCAGAAAACTACGAAGAGAAGAATGGGAACCGATTCTACACTCAACAAGCCTTGAACGAATTCTATGTTTGTGTGCTTCTTCAGCGGCTTCAATTGTTTCAATACACTCATTTCTTGAGTTGACATATTCGGAAACTGGATTTTGGCGCCAGCAATTGAATGCCGCTTGTTCGAATTTGACAGCCTTAGAGCAACTTCTATTGAACCAGGGATGCTCAAGCTGAATGTTTCCATTTCCAAAATGATGGTATCAGAGATTTCTTGAGCACATAAAGTGGAATCACCTAATAAAAACAGAAAATAGGGGAGCCCAAGCGGGGATTTCGGGATTTACTAGAGCGCGGCAGATTAATATACAGGGGGATACCTTGTACCCGGTCAAGTACTTCCACCATATATGAGCCCTACATATATGGCCGCCCTTCAAGGATATAGGATCAGATTAGTAAAAAAAATTGAATTCTCGAGCGCGTCTGATTAGGTAGGGTGAGTTAGTTACATCCTGAAACGTGTGTATTCGAGTAATCTGACAATTCGAGTGTGTCCTAAAGAAGGAGGAGGGCTACAAAGTTGTAAACAAAAAGTTATTCGACATTCTCGAGCATGGCTAATTTTATTTTTATCCTGAAGGTGATGATTCAAGAATTGCAAAAAATATATAATCTGACGATTTCCACTAACCGAAATAATAAAAATTCATCGATGAAGTTTAATGCTTGCAGCTACGTGATGTCTATATTCCCCGCTCCACGTTTCTATTTCTCTCTCACTCTTTCTCTATCTATTGCTCTCTCACTCCGTCTTCACTCTGGTTTCTGTTGCTATGATGTCATGACAGTTGGTCACACAGACTCATTGGTGGCATGATATTGTTTACAACGAATATCCAACGTTTGAAATTTTGAAAATTTGATTGCTTATAATTATTTTCTTATAAATACTACTAAAAAAATTATACACTTTTTTTATTTGCATGCTTTTTCCTGAGCGCTTCAATTGATTAAGTTCAATGATTGAAAAGATAAAAAAAATTCAAATTGGCAGAATAGGCGAATCCCTCCAGATAATCGTCAGATTATAAGACTGCAACGTCTAGGGCATAAAGATGAAGCATATATATCTGAATCTGACGCGCTTGTCTATTTCGAAATGACGATTTGTTTTTCGCATTCTAATTACGGCCGCGAGTCTGCGTCACATCCAAACCGTCAGATTATTATGTAAGAGCTTTTCTTTAGGTTCACTTAACATCCCCTCAGAAAATCTGATACGCTTGAGATTTTTTTGTTTCATTTTCAACCCTTACGTACGACCACCCCCATCATGGAAACAATCAGATAAACATACGTATATTTTTAAAAATATGTAGGATATAGATGATATCAATATCCGACGCGCTCGAGTATGTCCATGCAATAGATTTTTTTTACATTTTTGAAAATCTATAGCCGCTTTCCCCACCGATGAAAAAGTATACATTATATAACATTTTTTTCTTTCAATCATCTAAGCTTCGCAACTCAATAGGTCTCTATGACGCTCTAGTGAATCCCGATTCAGCATCGTGGGCTCTCCTACTAAGACCCCTTTTCCAAGGAAAATCATAGAAAATCATTCGAAGACCGTCTCAGTCAGCTGACTAGTAATGACAGACACGACTTCTGGGTAGTTTACCATTTATTGAGCTGCGTTCCAGTTAGAATGGAAATGTTATGGTTTTTCTGTTGGCAGATAGTGATGCACATCATTGATATTTTTATTCAGCCCCCGAGTACTTCCAACCTGGAAATCCGATTGGGGTGGTATTTTGCTTCTGGAAACTTTTTTACTCAGGGACACATCATCATCATTTTTCAAATTGAGTTGTCGTTCGGACTAAATTGCCTATCGGAAGCAACTATTTAAATAAAACAACGGAATGCAGAACAGTGTTGTGATTCGATACCATATCGGGAATGCCTTCATGAACATTAAATACAAATTTCACATTATCACGGAAAAACACACACATAGAAAAAGTATATAAAGAAAACAAACAATTTATACACTGGCAAACGTAAACGTTGACCTAACACTGGTCAACAAATATTTCCACCCTTAAAAGGAAACTCAAAAGCACTGAGAACAAGAACTTCATCACCTGAGCTCTGCTGGCCTCATGATCATCATTCGTATATTAAACTTTCTGAAGGCTTAATAATTCTTAAAGGCCTGGTAAACACCCCTTCAGGTTCTGAAAATATGTCGTAATTAGAATTTCTGCCAGCAGGGCTGGAATGACTCTTGTTACTATTGACGGGACTCCATGAATTTTTCTAATTGTTTAACGTGTCTTCTCCAAGTTTTTTCTAGTTCAGATACTTCCACTTAATATGAGCTTTTGCCTATAATTTCAGTTATTTTTTTCCTTATAAAACTGGTCTCGTTAGAAATCTTTTTTCCGTGGAAAGTAAACATGACAGCCAATCGGCCTTATTTCTGTTGCTAGTCATCACAATTGTAACCGTATAAAATTAAAGCCCACCACCGCAATCTGTTGGCAGAAAACTGGGGAATTGCCTTATATTTCCAAAATATTGTCACCAAGGGCTTGTGATCAGTTATGAGTTTGAATTTATTAACATATAAGTATTGACTGAATTTCAGAACCCCGTTAATAATTGACAATGCCCATTTTTCTCGAGGCGAAAGCTATGGGTTTTTCTCCCCATTAGGAAATTTGTGACTAAAAATCACCCCAATACTTACAGCGCTCGCGTCAGCTGTTAGGCTTAACGCCAAATCTGGATTATAATTAACAGGGATATTGGCGGATTTCAAGGATTTTTAACATAATTAGAGGCTCGTTCACAATCACTGGTCCAGCTACAATTTGTGTTAGCTTTCAACAAATTATACAAATGGCTCAGAAATGTGGACATGTTGTGCAGACATCGACCGTAGTAATTTATTCTCCCCAAAAACTTTGCTATTGTTCACCATTTTCCGGTGTGGGGGTTTCATCTATAGCCTCTGTTTGTATTCGATGGGTGCAAACCGTCCTATCAATCACAAACCCCAAGTATTGTAACGAAAGTTTCGTAATGTAACTGTTACTGCAGATTTGTCAGGCTAGTTCAGTGGAGATTGGCGTGATGTTCTTTGGACTGACTTGCCGGTTTCAAATTTATGTTGGTGTCAAGCAAGGGTTTTGAATTTATTTTGGCTGGACGCCAGAATTTTTTGTTGAATTGAAAAGGACAGAAATTCAAACTTTCCTAAAATAGATAAAGATACTCTCCTTTTATGTTGAACAAAACAATAAAACACCAAGTAAATGTATATGATGTATAATAAAAAATTGGACTATAAAACAATTTGATATTGATGTTCGAATCAGAGGTTCAGCAAATAAGAATTAGACAATTGAACAATTTAAATGGTGATGTTTGAATTGGAGGTTCAGTGATGTACCTTGTCTGGTAACTGCTATAGTAGTTCACTGGACTCTGGTTCTGTGATTAGTGGTGGTGGGCTACTCAATCTTCTCTAGCTGCTGGTGGCTGGACTAGGCTTCCATAAATCGGGCTACTATGTTCACCCTAATATCCCTGGGAGACGTTCAGGTACTGTTCCGTAGGTTAGTGGATCAACTTGCGATCACTGTTGGGCTACTTGATTCACCCTAGTGTTCCTGGGAGACGTTGAGCTACTATGTTCACCCTAGTATTTCTGGGAGTCTATCGGTATCGATTGGAACCACAGTAGATCAGCTTGGGCGTACACTTGGACTAAGAGATTCACCATAGTGTTCGTGATAATCTATCAGGTACAGATAAGCAGGTCAGTAGCTCAGGTTTGGTTCACCGTTCCAGTTGTTTCATGATAAACGATATGAACAAGTTATTTTTAAACCAGATATGTATACACACTTGAACCTTGGATGACTGACGTAACTAGCTTATGTCTCTCAGCGATTGTATAACTTGGGGACTAAACACAGTGATATACAAGATCATGATGATGAATTCTTATGACTAATTACCAGAATTGATTTCAAAAAGTGAATTGAAACATAAAAGATATTGAGATAGAAAAGATATTCAGAAAATTTCAATTTTTGTTTGTACAGAATCAAAATATCCGATAATGTGAAGAGAGTTCCAAAAGAAAGAGATGGGAAATACTCTTTCACGAAATCTCATGTGATCCAAGTATCGAGTGGATGAATATTTGAGTCCCACCGATTTGACTTAAATTATATATTTTCGGAGGTAAAGATAATAAAGGAAACATTAGATGAATCAGAGGAAAAATCTCTGATTTGAAAAGATTTACGCAAGAAAGATATTAATTTCAAAATTTTAAGACAAATTGCCCAGTGGGCCCTGTGACTCGAATGAAAATGACTCGAGGTGAGATGAAACACACAATCACAGATATTCAAGGTAAATAAAAAATGTGTGCATCAATACTCACCTTGAATCATCTCCAGCCTTGATATACAGGACACCATGTGGGTAACTGCGTTTTCAGTATATATTTTCCTACAGGAAAGCTTTGAGCCTCTATTCCGGACGAACTAATTGATTTCCTTTCAGGATTTCATTCGTCATGCGACCAAATGCTGTGAAAATTAAAACGCAGTCAAATTCTTGATATCCAGAAATTTTTATTCCACGAGGTTGTGGAAAGAAAATCGATACGCCCCTGGCGATAAATAACCTGAAAATATTATAAAAGGGAAAAGATAAGCACTTGGAAATTGAGGGATTACGAAGATAAATTGAGATAAAGATTTCGTGAAGCTATGCACGCCACCATTCACTGAGGGAAAAAAATCGTTAAGTTAAAGATAATTATTTATAGAACTCTATAAACATACCTGATATTGCATTCAAAACAACAAACACTTCATTGAATATTTATGTGGAAAAAGAAAGATAATGTGACGAAATCAAAATAACGTGAAACAAATTCAGTGATCAAAATAAAAATTCAAAACAATGTTGCTTCTGCGATAGTCAAATTAGAAGAGAGCGATTTTTGAGCTTCGCCCAGTCAGGGAAGTCTTCAATTCGCACATGCGTATCTTATCATGTTCAATCGAGAAAATCGAACATTGCGTCCTGTAAATTTCTTAGCATTGAGCGTGATGGTTCAGCTACCCTCTGGTAGATGCTCTCGTATGTATGAAATTGGTATTATTGATTCATGAAAAGAATGAAATGTGAAAATTTCAATCTAGATCACTTGATGATGGCCTCATTTGAATGATGAATTTATATATTATAAATGAAGTAACGTTTATCCGTTACAGTATTTGATGCTCTTTAAGAAAATTTACATTTCTCATAATCAACTTCCAACCCCGATTGCTTCAAACTTCCTGAAATCCTCTTTTAATTATTCAAGTGTACTGTGTTATTTTTAACAGTAACCAAATGTCATCCTGAGATAGCCACCCCTTCTAATGAAATGAATAAATTATCCATTATTTTTTGGACCTTTGCTGGTGCGCACGCAACTCCAAAAACAATTTATTTTGCCTAAACAAGCCCAAATGTGTAGAAATTGTTAGAAGTTCATTACTTTGGTCATCAACCTCAATTTGTTGAGTTTCTCAAATTCAGTATTGCAGTTTTACAGTTAACAACAAAAAGGTGTATGTTGTAGGGTCGTAGTGGTTCATACCTCCTACTATTGATGAAAGAAAAAAAATACTAAAGTTATTTGGTTTGAATTCGAAATTTTTGAAAATATTTTTGATACTGCGTAGTTGTTACTTCCAACTAAACTTGGCAACGAAAAGTGTGATTTTGCAATTTTCGACAGCCTATGACCGCAGCTCCATTAACTCACTCTGTATATGGGTATATTTAGAAATACCACGTAGAAGGTAGATAACTATATTTATTTATTGAAAAACATAGATACAGATTGGTATGAGTTGCACCATTGCACCCACCAGAGTTCGATACTAAATAAAAAGAATAGATTATGACCAATATATTTGGATAGCTATGTGATATTTTCCACCCCTCCGCCGCACCTGCATCTTGCTGCAACAATGATCCATTGTAAAATGGTCAATAAAAACCTAATCGACATTCCGACCATTTTGAACCTGTTTTCTGGCCTGTTGGCCTGTGCGCTGTGTGGATCTACTTGAATATTTAATTAGGAGATCTCAAAATTTTCATTCCCTCGGTGAAATGAGACATTTATTTCGCTTACTTCACCCGTACAAATTGACAATTTTTAAAGACTGAGAAATACGAAATACCCATTATATGCAAATAAACAACTAGACAATTGAATTGAATAATTCAAATTTCTAGACGCAATTTGATCCATGGCCAAGACTATCAAGGCCAAGACTATCAAGACCAAGACCAAAAATATCAAGAACAAGACTAGGACTGACCAATACCAAGACTATATTGTTCTTTCGAGACCGAGACCAAGATTGATCAGTTTTGATCTTGGTCTCGCGACGTCTCAGGACCACCGTGTCTTATTACGAAAAATGTCAAGCTATATTCCTTATTTTCATATCCCAATTTGAAATTGGAACATCCATCAGGCTTCATTTGTTGCCCGTTGTGAAAATAGAAACAATTTTTTGTTCTGACCACGCCTTCAACCCCTAATATGATTGACATGCTCAAATTTTGAGCATTATCTATTTCACGCGACTTGTCTAAGAACAGCACACGCACAAGCGCGTTGTGGAATTTTGACTTCAATTGAACGAAATGGGGGGCTAAGAAAGTGAGAGAGAGAGAAAGACTTAGGGATGATCCATCGTTCATTCGACATTTAATAGATTTCAGTGAAAACATTGCACGATGAAATTTGCTCTTTCGATTTACAAACATTTGAGTCTTGATATAAGAAGCAACACAGTTTAGAAATAGAGTTTCTGGTCAAATTATCGCAGTTACCTGAGTATTTTTTCCTTACGATCGAATGGAATAACCATCATCAAGTAATTCTACAATTTTGAATGAATTAATCATGATTACGGAAAAATTCAATGCTGCAGCAGTAACTTTTTGGTTTATTCCGAGTATATTCTCAAATTTTGACTGTGGGAGTTCTCTGTTCTCAACCTATTCAAAAGCATATATGTTAAAACAAAAAACAGTAGTATCGGCAGAACTCTTTACAATGATATTTCATCAATCTTTTTTTTTCAAGTGTTTCAGTCCAATAAATATATTGAAAATTTCACAAATCTCAAGAAATTTACGTTTTTTTGACATATAAACACATACCCACTATATCAGGTTTCGTCAGAATTGAATACGTTTGGCGGAATTCAAAGATGAATAAGGAAAAAAAAAAGCTCAACAAACTTCAACATTCTCTTTGGGAATTGTGAGGTCATATTAAAAACTGAACTTCACAAAAGTTGTGGGTACGTTTCTTCATAACCCACAACTTTTCCCTAGTATATTTTTTCAAATCACCTCAACATATTTCCTATTCACTTATTTTTCATCGCCACTGTTGTTGCATTCTTTATGTTCACTGAAAGCCCCTTTGAGTAGCAAGTTTCATTTTTTCTCTGCCATGGATTATTTCGATTGGTATACAAATTTAGTTTGATTGAATGTTGCAAATGATTCAAAATGATTCTGGCCGCATTTCAAAATTGTTGTGTTGACTTATTCAAAAATGGGCTGAAGAATGATACAGAAGTCATTATATGAGATCGACAAAACAATAATTCATATGTGAGTCCCAACTGATTGTCTCCAATAATGTATTGTTATCAAGGTCCTTCATTTTCGTGAAAGTTGAACTCCATTGGAGTAGACAAACCTTTACAATATGTCATGCTGAATATGAAGTAATAGAGTAATAGTCATCTTGTACCAATTGTAAGATAGGAGATCCAATGAAAATGTTTCAAACTTCCCGCGTTGCTCATGCTGTCCTTGATATCTTTCTCTAACCCCAGTCGCCATTTCTTAGTACTGGTAACATCCTCGAACGAATTGATTATCAAAATTATTATTGCCAGGAGTTTGTGAATCATAGTCGTACTTCTTCAAGTTCGGCGAAACTGTGGTTACATACCCATGAGCGATTCAACTGAGCCTAATACGTGCACTAAACCCGTTTTGTTGACTTTTGAAGATTCAAGTATACAGATTTCAGCCATGGAACATATTCCTTTAATTATATCGAGCCACTCGTTTCATTAAGAGAATAAACTATAAAGTAACTTCTACTATCACTTGTGTCAAGAATTTTCATCGATTCCTTTTGTTTTGATATTACGATCCCGCATTTTTTAGGTATACATATTTCTGATAAATCACAAAGTTTTTTATTCCATTCATACATGCTCATTGGTATAGGTACATCTTATCCAATCCATCCTGACAGAGGAATCATGCGATCACTGTATAGTATAGACCAAGAGAAAAAGAAGAATTTTTTTCGACTGTCAAAAATCAGTAATGATTTCCTGGATGAATTTTCATACACAGAATTTGAAGGGTTGTGTCAGACGGAATTCAAAAGAATAACTGCATCATTTCAATTTCAATGCCAGAAAGGCAGGAAGTTTAGAAAAAGTTCAACAAATATATCAATTTGTGTATGTTCGTATACTTTTTCATTCCATCTCATTCCATTTCAATTATAATCTTTCAAACTCAGTCTGCTATTTTGGGTATTTTGACGATAGTTACATCATCACACATTCAACGATTAACTTTGATATTTCAGACGTTCCAATGTTCGAATAACTAACCAAATATTGGAACATTTACTCCACCCATACCACAGTATTACTCACAACAAAGCACCATGCATATTACAAAGTAGTTTATATTCAGCTCTCTTTATTTTCATAGGTGACTAATACTTCCAGCAACTTTATTAGAATACAAGCGAGTCTGTTGCACGCAAATTCTTATTTTAATCCAACCCACGCCGTCTGACACTGGCTAGTCACTCAAATATAAGCTATGTTTATAATTTTCCTTGGGAGAGATTTAATATTAGCATTCACGAATAAAACGCTTACCAACACATTTATCGAAATTTTCAAACGTTTAGTTCAATGACACCAGTAGCTTAAAGAATATATATTTTTGGATTTGTTTCAAACACAATTGATATAAATTACTGACCCGAACCCTTATTGCATTCGGGAGAAATGCTCACTAAAATTCGCTTGATATTAATCACCATTTTCATGATGGGGATCATTCTAATGAATATGAATAAAAAAACAAAACTAAAGAACCTTTTTGAGCGTCATTTCTGTGGTGGATGATATTTTCCCCGTAGTTTATTGGGTTTCTGACCTACCACGATCTGAATAAATAAGAATCAATATTGGAATGTATGCAAGTGTAAGAGAGCAGATCTTCAATCTACCCTGATGAATTGCTGCTTCATTTGAAACAGTTCCTTCTGGGTAGAATAAGTTCAGTAAGTCAGCAACTTCTCGTATAACTCAAATTTGCCTATCAAAAAAAATTTCAGAAACCAATCGGGGTAGATTAAAAATCTGCCCTTCCGCACTTGTATAGATTCCAATATTAATTCTTATTTTTTCATATTGTAGTAGGTTAGGAACCCAGAAAACTAAGGAGAAAATAAAGCACCTTGTTCCAACAATTTTCAAATGTAGTATTGAGAAAACTTAATAGCTCGATCGAATCTGCATTCCATTTTTCGGGAGGAGTGAAAAAATTGTCCACCTGAATTCCCCAACTAATGCCATAAACGTGCAACAAAGCACCTATGACTAAAATGCTAAACTCCCTCTCAGCCGCTCCATTTATCTTGGAAAATATTTTGTTGATGGTTCTCTAATTACTCAACGAAAAATAATAATAATAACAACACTTCTCCAATCGTAATTCAGCAAATATCAATTACAATGCAATAAAATTCATATCTCGTCAATTGAAATTACGGAAATATCAATTGTTATTCAGATTTCATCAATTATACGGTATTGTACACTACTAAAACGAGAATTGATCACAAAAACAATGCTTAACCAGTAACATCAGAGAAATATATAACGATGAAATATAATATTCACGTATCTACGGAATATAGACAGTGCGTGCCACACCAGAACTTCCAGACCTTCGGGGTGAATTATCGAAAGATATTATGGGTGAAAGTTTCACATATATATCAAGAAATCCATCTTTCGCTTCTTTAATCAGCTTCTAGAACTCGTCGAAAGGAGGTAATATACAAAAAATCACCTATATAAAAGTTGCATAGTAATGGAAATAATAAATAATCAGCGAGATAATCAGGGAAGGATACACAACATCTGAACAGTATCTGGTGAGTAGCATCACCACTTTCCTGAGCTCAGGATGATAAATCGGACCGGCAGCTAATGCGCATCCGAGAGAGAAATGCTTCTACTCTTTGGTGCCGGCCGTGAGCCTGCTGGTCCCCAACTCTGGTTCCCAACACTAGAGGACAGGGCCCCCACAACAGACGCCATTCGGATAGGGAAAGGAGAAGGGGCCCAAACCGATAGACAGCCCCATGACAACTCTGTCAATGGAAATGGACAACGTTTTGAGTGGACCAACGAAATAAGGGATGACCTGATGCGGTGCTACGAGATTAGTGAGCCCGCCTGAAGAGGATACATGGCAAAAATACATGCGCTGTGGTGCGTGCGGACCCGGAGCATGACGCCGCTTCGGCCCAAAATCTCAGGGATTATGTATCCCATCTTCGTGGCCGTGGCTATGTACGTGCCCACCAAGGCCAGTTGAGCAGGCGGTACAAATACCGCCAGAGCGATTGGAGGAGGAAAAGGTGCGCCTGGAAGCACCGAGAACCCAGAACATCGGGACCCTAAGGATGCTTCACAATGTGAAGCCCCTCATGCCAGAAAAACTGCCCCGAGTGATTGCAGAGGTTCGTAGTGCCCTTACAGAAGAGTCCGACATCTGGCAAATCAACTGTGCCTTGTATGACTCTGTTCAAGCTCTTTCTCGGAGAGAAGGAAGAAATAGATCCCTCGACTCCTTCAGGAAGCATGAGCAGTCCATACACAAGATGGAGGCTACGATCGAGTCAGCGAGACAACGCGCGTCTTGTATCTGATGCACATTGAATCGAAGGGTGCTGTTAACCATCAAGCAGCATTACTTTGAGTGGATGCGAATGCTTGTGACTGCGAAAAAAGCACTTGCGAACGGGCGAGGGCTTTCTTAGGGAACAAACAGTTCCGCAAGAAACCCCGTAGCCTATTCTGATTGCCTCCGCATGTTGTGTATAATCCACCGGCCGCTGATCAGGTGGAATTCCTTCTATGCACTGGTTCATCTGAAAAAAAGGCGATGCGAGGATTTCACCAAGGATGCCTAACTCGTTGGCGGAAGTATTCTCTTTCATTTGAATGCCGGAGAAACATACACCTATATTTGGGTGTGGAACAACGCCACACCCAAGAGGTAAACTCGGTAAAAAATGCTCTCCGTGGCAGGTTTAGGCAGATACTACGACAGATCTAGCCTTCAAAACAAAGTTTTCGCCACCAACATGCTTGCCATTCCGATTCTACTCTACTCTCTCAGAGAAGTCAAATGGAACTCAGGAAGAGTTGCGGCAACTTGACGTAAAGACTCGTATAATGATGCCTATGCACAGAATCATGCATCCCAAATTGTCCGTTCCACGGTTATATCTCCTTCGAGAACAAGGGGGCCGTGGACTTATGTGTTTGGTGTGTTCTCACAACAGAATAGTACTGGATGAAGCCTGTAGAGTCATCAGGAGTTCGGATCTCCTACACTGCATGGTCAAAGACCATGAACATGCAGGAATCGGAGCCTTTTTGTTCAAGGCAGCAAGGCACGCTACTGATGACCTTGGTATAGTCTTTAACTTCGAGCCTTAAGCCAACTCTATGTCACCGAGTTGGAACCCGCACGGAGGAAAGCTCACATCAAGGCTGCAGAGAATGCTAAAATGCTGCAGCTGCATACAGACAAGCCCATGCATGGACTCTTCTTAAGGAACATCGATGTGATGGGTGAAGATGTCTCTGATCGAGATGCCGACAGGCGCCCGAGACATTGCAGTTTACACAGTCTTGGCCTAAATCCATCGCCATCGCCATTGAATTACAATTGACATCATTTGACTTATCTGAATCACAATCGATATTTTCATAATCATATTCGACTAATCCGAATTACATCTGATATTTTGTGAATTGGAAGAGATGTAGCAGTCCCAAGTCCCACCAATGCTTGTGCCTGACTTTAAAACCTCACTTTTTTTTCCATCGCATTGAGGATGTAAAGCAATGCTTTATAATCAATACGCATGCGTAGTTTATATTGAAAGTTTTACATGAAATTTCAGCGATAAGAGTGATGAACAAAAAAACGCTAAGATTTCATACGGCAGTGGTCGAGAATATCACAAAAACTGTGTGATAACATTCTAATTTTTTTTTCAATCTCTTAGCATTTTTTCCTTATGCAACTATCGTATAGGTGATTTCTAATATATATCAACTGCTTTCGAGGAGTCCTACAAGCAGTTGATTCATGCGCTGCGTGGTTCATGTCAAATCCAGAAATTACTTTCGATAGAACACATTTTATACTTCCATGAATTTTTGACAATTCCACCATAAATTTTTGTTCAAGTTGTAATGGGCATACTGTGAAGAGTTGGTTTTCATTATATCCTTTCGCAATACATTCTGGCGAGTTGTAACTCACCCTGTATCATTTGGAGTTGTACTTTGAACGATGTTTTGATATGTGAGGATTCCTTTCAAAACATAATTGTGGATTTCACATGAAATATTACGAAGTACGTGATATTTATTGCTGTTCAGGATTCCCCGTTTCAAAGGCAGATTGTGAAATATTGGTCACTGTCTACTGCCCTTTCAGCAAATGAACCTCGACAAATTTGATGGAATTGAAAAATACCAATACAACTCGCAATGATATTTTCACTTGAAAGTGATTACCCCTCTAGGAAGTTAATACTTTTTTATTAAACTTTATATTTTTGGTGAGCATAACAAACAACTACTACTGTACCTGAATAAATATATTAAATTTATGTGGTTCCCAACTCATGTGAAATGTTCAAGAAAAAATTCACTAATACTTTATGCAAATTAATTCGTCATAAACTACATTTATTGATAATATTTTGGATTATTCGATAAGTCCTGTAACAATTTGGCAACAGTTTACATTTTAACACCCCTCTGAGCAACAGTTTTTATTCGATACTTCATGTATGTCAGCAAACTTATATATGTTTCGAGGATTCAATTTTTTATTTTAACACCACGTGTTAACAAACTTCTAAAACACTATTTCAATTTATTTTCATTTTCATCTATTGAAATATCACTGAGTTCTAGGTTCACTAAAAAAAATACCTTATTTTCGTACACTAATTATGATACTTTTTCATGTATATATTTTGATGAACCAGCTTATCTTTGGTGTCTTGTTGACTACGGTGCTTATGATGGTGTTGTCCTTCATGTTCGTGATGGTGATGATGTTTATCCTCGTTTTGATGCGAATGACGATGTTTATCGATGTGTTCATGGGCATGCTTATGATTATGTCCGTGATTACTATGATGGTCGTGGGAGTGTTCTGCATTATGGTTGTGTTCATGGCTATGCCTTCCATGGTGTTCATGCTTCTGTTGATGCCAGTGATTATGTTCATGAGCTTGTTGATGATCGTGCTGGTGGGAACTTTGATGTTCATGATGATGTTCACCTTCATGAGTATGAAAGTGTTGCCCAATATGCTGGTGTTCATGGTGACCCTGGTGGTAGTGATTGTGTTTATTGTCATCTTGGTGAGAATGACCGTGGTCATGTAGGTGCTCTTGGCGATGCTTATGAAGATGTTCTTGTTTGTGTTCATGCTCGTGAAGATGCTTATGTTGATGGTAATGAATTTCCTTTCGTTTTTTGTGGTTTGACCCCTCCTTCATATGTTGTTTCTCTGGTGAATATGGAATGGTATCATCATATGTCGCGATAATTTGGGTATCTAACTGATCTTCATAAGGAGCGGGTTCATACGATATTCCTTTCTCGGGCAAAAACGGGATTTCTAAATTCTCATGGTTCTTTCCATCGCTATTAGTCATTATTTCCTTCGGAAATCTAAAATGATGTTCCTTATACTTTTTAGTTTGATCCCGTTGTGTTTCGATGGCTGGAGTTATAATATGTGTTTGTTCATAAATGCGGTTATACCTTTGAGATGTGTCTGTATTCTCAGTTGGCAGCAACATATTACTGAAAAGCTGTTTTGACGGTTTGAAAGCTTTCTTTTCTTTGACTTCTATTGCCGCATTGTCAGAGCTATTCTGAAAAGTTTTAGGTGTAGCTGTCGCCAATTCTTCAATAGATGTATCGATGACCCTATATGATTGTCCTTGAGTGATGAAGTGAACAATAAAAATTGCCGTTGCCTGAAAATAAAAAAAGATAGGAATAAACAAAGATGAATAATAAAAATTGAATTGAACTGGCCGATACTTGATGGAAATCCATATTCAACAAAAAATACCACAGTTTTCGATACGATTCCCACTAACAATGGGTTGACAAAACCGCGACACTTGTTTCGCAATGCAATAGCTTCCTCAAGCAGGACTATTCTTGGCATTTGCATCCTGCTCGAGGAAACTGTCGTGAAGCGAAATTCACGGTTCCGTAAACCCATTGCTATGGAGAATTGCATGTAAAACTAGTATTTTGTGTGAAAAAAATACAGCACAAATGAATTTTATAGACTATTGGTTTTCAAACACATTTTTCACAGGCTATGGAACTAATTATGTAGCAATATTCCTGTTTTTAGTGAAAATATATTTACTCACCCATATTTCCATGGCGTATAACTCGAGTATCAATAGTAAGCCACGCTGCGAGCGGAATGAAATTCCCACCTGATGGTATTTATATTTCATAGAAAAATGAGCGATCCACCACTACAAATTCTCCGTTTAATGCCATGCACATGGTCGTAACGTTGAGAGATATGGAATGTATTATTCACTCATAAAAAACGAAAATCATTCTGCAGCACGAGCGTAGACTACTAGTATTGTAGTAGATATCTTAGATGAACGAATCGGATGAAATGCATAGTTGATAAAAGGGATGGAAACCCAATCATAACATGTAAAGCACTATTTGATGAATATTATTGTGAACAAAATCATATGATTACGGTAAAAATGAAAGGAGATAATATTGACTACTGATGAACTGCATTAGGATAAGAAAGTCTCGGGGAAGATGAAAAAGATTTCAGTTGAATAAAAAGTTCTCGAACATTTTGTATAATTGAAGTATCTGTGAGTAGTATTCGGCAAATTTTGTTAAATATCTTTCTCTGGTTAGGAATATTCGCACGACCCTGGCAAATTTCACGATATCTTTCCTTTATAATCGCATCTTCACTATTAGTTATAATACTTCACCATTATTTCGATACATTTCCATTGAGAACAAGCAAGAATATGACGAATTACACCTTGCACTCGTTTGATTATACAGAAATTCAATATTTTCTCTTTGAAGACGGCTATGATATGGATCATGATTTCTTTTGCTAAGCAGATATTTAACAAGATTATTGGTCATTTATCAAGATTAATTCGAATCATGATTTATAGTACGGATTTAAAATTCACAAGAGTAAGCTTGAATCAGACTAGTTATGCTCTCTAAAGACATTCGAAATTGAAATATCAGAAAGTGAAATTCACGATTTACTGGTTTCTTGAAAATAAATATTGAAAATGGGAAATATTGAAATAATAGATATTGATAGATGAAATTGAAAAAGTAAAAAAATGTAGAAAAAATAAAAACGAAAGAAATAGGTAAATCAATTTCAGATTCGAAACAGCTGACAAAAAAATTGTAAGAATGAAAACAAAAAGTTAAACAAAGGAAAAACGTCAATATCAAAAATGGCAAAGGTAAAAATGAAAAATATAATATTTGATATATGAGTATTCAGATTTTATCATTAGAAATTAATAAAATGAAAATTGAATGATTGTTAGAAGATAATATACTCTAATTAAAATCGAAGATATTGTTCGGTCAACTGCCGCAACGTGCGGAAAAATAGGTACCACTTTTCGCACATGATAGGTTGATTACTACGAAGTGGAAGTTAACTGAGTTCCCTGTTTTCGATCGCTGTTGAACTACATACCATCATTCTTCGGATGTCCAAACTCAAGCCAACTCGAAGAACCAACGATGTTGTTCCTCAAAGAACAAGGTTAGGGATGTCTTTCTCTATCAGATAAGGGTATCTACTAGCATTTCTGAGGATCGAACAAAGGAATATAGCTATCATGAAATGAAAACAATAATTACATTGCAAACATTTCTTATAGTTCTCCCAGTAGTGAGGTGCCCCCCGATGAGGTTTCTTCTTGTTTCTGCATATTACAATATTCCCACTCCTTAACACCAAAACTTCTCAACGTTTTCAACGAGAAAAACATCAAATTTGACCAACGAATTGTCACCACTACCAGTAATCTTTTTTCAAACACAAAAACGAAATTGAAACCTTCAGAAATGTCAGTTCAGTGTATGAAATTCCTTCTCAGATGTTGGACAAACATCTAGAAATAGACTCTTGCAGAACATGTAACAGAAAGCCACTCTATAATGAATTATAATGAAGTTAGAGTTGTATGTATAGTAGTTTTCACAATAAATGGTATTGACTGAAGGATTATAATGAAACCAATTAGACCCTTAAGTTGTAGAGTCCGAGATGCACATCATAAATGTAAAAGGACCGGATTCAGGTGATTTTGTTTCTCAGAGAGGGATTGTAGAAGATTACAGCTTACACTTCTTGTTCATTTTAGTCTTTGTATTTCATTGGAAGTGTTCACTTGTGTTACGGCGTGCAATAATTTTATAACATTCATTTGTTATTACAGACATTAATAGCAAAGATTTTATACCCCGACGTACAGAATAGGCAGTATGTGGCGTCCGTGGATAAAAAGTAATAGTGCTTCTTCCAGTGGTTCGTTGAAGAAGAATCACTTATCTTGTGACGCGAAAATCATTATAAAAAATTTGTATAGTTATCATAGTCGACAATTGCAAAAAATTCCTGGCTCAAAAAGAATACGAAATTGGAGATTCAAAACTTCATGGCTGCAAATGACATATATTTTGAGGAAAATTATACAAAAAAGGACTTTTACAAGTGCTGCAGTCATTTTCTTAAAAAAAAAACGTATGTTTGTGATACAATTGCAGAAGAATTGGGACATACAGTGTTACGACTACCTCTCTACTACTGCGTGTTCAATCCCATAGAGCTTATGTGGCACCAACTTAAATCGGGCGTGCGCGGAAAAAATACGTTTTCGACTTTAAGTGGTAGTGTGGTAGAATCAATTAGGAACTTTATGAATGACATTCCTACCGAGAGTTGGAAAAGTTCTGTTAGTCATGTTATAAATGTTGAAAACTCGTACCTTTCTGTAAAATCAATTGCGCCAATTATAATTAATTCAGATGAGGATAGCGATAGCGACACTCAACTAAATATAGAATAGAATTGTAACATTCAAATAAATTACTTGTATATCTCCTACATTATGCAAAATTCAAATTTCTTGAGTTCGACCCTGTAGCACATTTGCATCTTTTACCAGATGATTTTCTACACAATGGGATTAAATCGGGTAGTTTATTGCAGTTAATAAGCCAATACCATTTACTGTGATAAATACTATACTGAAGGTGACTGATATGAACGACTTTTCAAGGAAATGTTCTATTTCAGGAAAAGTAACAATAGCATGAACAAAAAAACAGATTAGAACAATCTCAGCAATATTCACAATTACCTTTTGAAATTGAAATCGATACCTTCTTCTCCCCGGGGTTGAGGCCAGTCTCTGTTTCTGTTTGGGTTGTTGTAACTCATGCCTGATCACTTGTATGATAGTAGAAGATCCGAATCTAAATCGAAACGTACCGGTTTGATAAGAGAATCAAATTTATTTTATAAAAAATTTTAAATATTAGAAAATAAATTAAAAATGGGTAGACAACAGAAATCTTGGACAGAATATTTTTAATTATTTTTTGAAAAATTATTTTTCATAAAAGGTTGCAATATGAAGATAATAATAAAATTTTAAACAGGACTTAAAGTATAGAACATATAGAATGTGCAAACGTAGGGTACACTATTATTTACCTGGACAAACTACTGGGTAGACAGGTATAAACAGGTATGTCAATACTAGTTACTTTCACTGATTTGATAATAGAAAAAAATGTATATCAGCATAAGCGCTGTTTTATTCTGAACACGATGATATAGGGTAGACTGCAAAAAATTCGGTCCTAATAGGGGTATACAAATTTTAAAAATTTCAATTTCAACGCGTCCGGAAATGAGTAACAGAGAGATCCGAGGTATACTGTGTGATAATAAAGAACCGAACATTGCTATTGTGTCTGATGGGATCTTAATCTAATCTTTTTAAATAATAAGAAATATTTATTAAGAACTATAAAGTGATCTCTAATAAATTATTTGTTATAACTTAACATATATTTTTAACTATAAAAAATAAACCTTTTATCAGCGTACATATACATAAATTTATATATATATTTATTTGTTTAATTTATGTTATATTATTTAATATTTTTGTATGATATTAAATATATTAAATTGTTATGTATTTAATCAATTGATTTGTTAGCAACATTTTTTCAGTTGCTCCGAAATAACGCATACTGAATTCAAATGTCAGTTGCTCCAAAATAACATGTACTGTTAACAATATGGAGGATAGCCGGGGTACCTCTACTCTCTATACAGTTTACATACCGAGCATGCGCACTTTCTTATATTCACGATCCCATCAGACACAACAGCAATGTTCGGTCCTTCATTATCACACAGTATACTCCCCTCAGATCTCTCTGTCACTCATTTCCGGACGCGTTGAAATTGAAATTTTTAAAATTTGTATACCCCTATTAGGACCGAATTTTTTGCAGTCTACCCTATATCATCGTGTTCAGAATAAAACAGCACTTATGCTGATATACATTTTTTTCTATTATCAAATCAGTGAAAGTAACTAGTATTGACGTACCTGTTTATACCTGTCTACCCAGTAGTTTGTCCAGGTAAATAATAGTCTACCCTACGTTTGCACATTCTATATGTTCTATACTTTAAGTCCTGTATAAAATTTTATTATTATCTTCATATTGCAACATTTTATGAAAAATCATTTGTCAAAAAATAATTAAAAATATTCTGTCCAGGATTTCTGTTGTCTACCCATTTTTAATTTATTTTCTAATATATGAAATTTATTATAAAATAAATTTGATTCTCTTATCAAACCGGTCCGTTTCGATTTAGATTCGGATCTTAGACTATGAGTTTTTGGGGTGGGTGGCAGCACTGCACTTAAAATCAGAACGGTCTCCATTACATTACAATTGAAAAAAACAACTCTTATTGTTCAAACAGGCACTAGGCCCAATTCTAGGAAATAGTATACAATTTTTGTTAAATATAGGAAATACATACTTAGTGTAATATTTATACATTTATGAAATATTTGAAAGGAAAAAAATGATGAATAGGAATTTTCGAGTGGGTGTTAGATGATTTGCAAACATAATATACAGTTTTGGGATAAAAGTGTTGAATATGTCAAATATAAATACATCGCAACAATAATACCAGTTCTTGTGTCTTTGAGATAATGAAAACACTTCAAAGATATGTTATTATCTATTCCTTGCCTGGGGTAGACATGATCTAGATTGTATAGATGGCATATTTCATAAACCGTCATTGGACAGATTCGAGCGATTGAATGTGTATAGTACAATAGGTGACCAGCCGAGACAGACATATTCTAAACGGGATCTAACGAATGAGTTGAAGAGATTGATACAATTTCCCATGTTTTTGAATAATTCTTTACAATTTCCGTATCTAAGCCGCAACATTATTTTCGTAGCAGTTACTTTTTTTTCTATGTGAAGTGCGAATGATGTGAGTTTGGTATCAAAGAATACTCCCAACTCTTTGCAGCTGTCAGTTTTCACTTGTAACCAGTCATTTATCGAATAATTGTGGTCGATAGTTGTATGTTTGTCACAAAAGGTACATGGTATATTCACATTTACTTGAAATGAGAGGAAGATTATTTGAAGAACACCGGAGAGCTAGTTTATTCAAATAATTTTTTGGTATTTCGTTGTCATAAGAGATTACTATATGACACGACAAACCTTCAGATCATCAGCAAATAATATAATTTTACTATCTATATCCAACCCTATGTCGTTGATAAACAGGAAGAATAGAAGGGGAGCTACGTTGCTTCCTGTGGAGTGCCACTGGTAGCACCGTATTCATCATATTTGTGTGACCGATTCGTGAGATATGAATAGGAACATTTCTGCAGATTTCAATAGAAACCCATTTCATTGAGTTTCGAGATGAGTATGGTGTGGTCCAACTTGTCGAAGACCTTTGAGAAGTCTATATATATTGTTTCTTACTTATCTTTTTTGCGATGAAGTCACGATATTCAGAAATCATTATATTTTATACTTAGGGAGATATTCTATTATAGATACATATCTCAAAGCCCTTCGAAAACTTACACAGCAAGGTGATGGGACGAAAGTTCTTCATGTCATTCATCTCACCTGTTGCAAAAATGGGAATGACTTTACTTATTCTCCAAACCTGTGGACAGTTGTTTAGCTGGGATATTGGTACAATCTTTGACTAAGAAGCTTGGGATTCTATCGTTTCAGCAAGTGAATTTATCCTTCAACTTTTTCAAAGCTATCATAACTCCGCTTTCATTCACGAAATGATACTGATTACAGGTCTGTTGGAAGTTACTGTTTCATTGATATCGCATTGTGTAACAGAGGCTGTATAGACGCTGCTAAACAATGTCGCAAAGCCATCAAACATATTTCAAAAATGATTTAATCATGGATAACTAGAACATCAAAATGATTCATATCATGATCAAATTATATTTTCAATCTTCATAATTGCATTTAATAATTAGACAATGATGAATAATTATCAGTAATGCAGAAAATTCAAATTGTTTCAAGAAGAGTGGGGACAATTCTTTGCTTAGTAACATGTAGTAGTATGATGCTATCAATAAATTGGGGAATTTGTGTATGTCCATTTGAAATGAAAAAATCAGATTTTGTACATGAAATTTCACGGGCACTGTTTGAGGAAAAATGATATCATGAATATCTTCTTGAACGAACATTTTTGTGTAACGGAGGAAAAAAGGCACAGGTTCAATGTTTTTGTTAACAGAGATGCTTACGTGAAAACTCTATACTGAGAGAGCGTATCTTGTATTTCTTTTCTAAAATTGTATTGAAATGAATCATTATCGTCCCTCATAACTGAAATGAGTTGAACGTGATAGTAAGAGTGTATTCAAGATAGTGCTATGAGAATTCCTAGTTGTTGTTATTCTTGGGGCATAATCAGTGCGTAATCCGTCCTAACCTGCTATCTCACCCTGCTGATGAAGCGATAAAACAAGCTTTTATTGATTCGCAGAAAGTAACTTTTTTCATAAATTAACATATGATATAATATAAAGCCATTGAAAACATAACAAAACGAAATCAGTAAATGTATATTCAAATTAGATTACCAGGAACCTACAGTAAATTTATACAAACCAAAAAAACTTCTTGATATTTATCCACTTCATAAACTGAAAAAATGTACTTTGATTCACCAAGTACAAGATAATTTCAAACACTCTAAGTCGATTTTAATACCCATCAATTACCAACATGATCACTCAACAAGACTTACAACCAATTTGATCAAAATGAAAACAAATTCAGGTCAGAGGTCAATTTATTTACAAGGTATAAGAATTACCAACTTTTTTGAAATCATACAGTAAATTCAATATTGAAAACAGATTGAAAAAATATTTGTTAACTTGAATTGGAGGTACAATTCACAAGCTGTGTGCTCATCTGCAAAAACTAAAAAGCCTTTCAGTTTGAAACTTTTCTGATCTAATCACTTCATTTTGATTTATGTACTTTTATATCTGTACAGTTATTTTCTGTTTCCCTATTATAAACTTACTGTATGTTTCTTGGGATGTTAATAAAATGATGATGATTTTACGTGCTCTGATAGAATTTGAAAGTGAATGCAATCCACTTGGTCAAACGAGCAATGGTATTGGTGGGCTATGACTTTCACTGATATTTCTCTTATACTTTCCTTCGTCAAACACTCTTTCGATTGCGGCTCATTTTCTTGAGTGCAAAAGCGCCCTGGAGCGACTCACTGATATTTACGGTGGTGCATCTGCTATTTTGCTGTAGACCGCTCGGCCACCACCGATGATTGGGTCGACCTGATTCATAGCTTGTTTCTGTGATTATTCAAATGAAATCACGTTCATAATGTTCACATCGTAACCGTTGTTCACCGAGATCTGTTCAATATTTCAGTTATTTTTGAAATAGTTTCCTGAAAGTGGGGTATTCGCCAATCACCTAATAACGGGTTATTTGATTACGTTTTCATGGATTTTCAAGGGCCGGTCAATTTCATCAGTTACCACATACAGAGTGGTCCAACGAAAGTATGCACCCCTTTCTTCAATATAATCCAAAGCAAAAATGCTTAGTAGAGTTTCTCCAATATATGCTATATGCATTCAACCCTCTATCGAGGAAGTGTCAAAACCCTAAATTTCAAATTGAAAATGGGGTCGAGTGATGCATCATGTGAAAGAACGCGAAATCATCTATCGAATGAAACCCCATTTATTGAATTTACAAGCGACTGCTGAGTCTTGCAAAACTATTTTTTCGAAAATGATCATCAACAATTTCAAGTAGTTCTGGAAGAAAATGAACCATGTTTTATGGTGAAGTTGAACTAATTTCCCAAGAAACCAAACTGAATAAGTGAAGAGGCTGAAATAAACGTTTTTTTTTTCAACAGAAAAAAGGAACGATAAATGAGGAATTCGATTATAATGAAAAATTTCAATATTGAAATCTTGCTTTCGTTGAAATGAAGTTATTTTGAAATATTTCCAGTTATTTTGATTCTCAAATCCCAACAATTATTTGTATTTTCCATCATTACCAAAATTATCGGGTCGACGCCGATTTTGCATCGAATGTTTGGGTGAATTTTAATGAATAGAAAATTATTGGAAAGATAATTTTGTACTTTTTCATATGATATATCACCCGACCCCACTTTCCATTTGAAATTTTAGGGTTTTGACACCCCCTTTCGCAGGGGTTCAAAAGCAAAGGTTGAAAAATTCTACGTTTCGTAGCCTTTCTCCTTCAAATCCCAAATGAAGAAGAAAAGCTAGGTGCGTACTTTTCGTTGGACCACTCTGTCTCAATTCTCCTCTATATCACGTAACTATATCAGTTTTACAGCTATACGAATCAACATTTACCACTTTTTTGTTGTACAATTCATGCATTTCCTTTCGTGACTTCAGTACCCTCAAGAATAGAGAAATTCAGACGTTCGGTATAACTTTTGGGATCATCTGTCGAATGTTCTTGTTTGTGCGACGATAGCCACTAGTACAAGTGCTTTCCACTGAAATTGAATACCTTCATTCCAACTTCCTCACATATCAACATTATGATGAATCATTTGTTTAGTGTTGCAGATCTTGCATGTGGATTGAGCACAACATACGCTATGAATAATGTCCATCTGAATATCTACAAAATACTTATCATCAAAGATGATTCGATAATGGATCATTTTCCATTGATTGATTTTCTTCAGTTCCTAAATGGGAAGTTTTCGAGCAGAGGCGAGATAATGTCAAACGAATTTGACATTTCCTAACCTCCCTCGAAATTGGGAAAGGAGTAATGAAAGGTCGATATCATCTCAACATATAAATAATCATAAATCATACTAAATACATCATAATTTGTGATTGGAACGTTTATGTCTACGGTGGTTTCTGTGATGACGTGAATCATGGTCATCTTTCTGTCTGTGTTGATGTTTATGATGCCCATGATGATAATAATCATGTATATGTTCACTTTCATGTTTATGAACATGATCATGGCTATGATTATGCCCTTCCTGGTGCGAATGCTTGTGAGAGTTGTGATGTGAATGTTTATGACTGTGTTGTTGGTCATGATTATGCACTTGTTTGTGACTGTGTCCGTGCTTGTGCCATGCTCGATGCGAGTGCTTGTGATCCTGATGGTGTTTATGCCCATGGTTATCTTTGTGGTAATATGTTTGGTGGGAGTGATGACTATGATCGTGCCGAGATTCATGTTTGTGTTCGTTGTAACTACGAGACTCATGGGTATGGCTGTGTTTGTGCTTGTGTTCCTGTTTATGTTCGTGTGAGTGATTCTGCTCATGTCTGTGTCTATGCAAATGTTTGTGTTGGTGATAATGGATCTCTGCATCCTCTGGCTCATCTTCATGAGGTTGGATATTATCAAAATCATCAACTTCGTAAGGCGCAACCTCCTTGTGGTAAGTTTCGGTCCGAATGGTTTCTAGTTGTTGAGGGCTCTTCAGATTCGAGGTGGTAGCAGTTTTTATATGTTCATGATCATCCACAGTCATAAATGCTTGATGATTTTCCAAGGAAGCAAAATCTCCATGATGATAATCCTCAACGACCGAGTATGTATTTTGTAAACCACCCGTATATTTTTCAACTCCTTTCAGTTCGCCATATCGGTTCAGTCCGTCGCTATAGTCCAGATTATATACCAGCAGATCATAAGGTTGATTGTCCGCTGGGATTTCCAACTGTGGTTCGGATATTGATCTATGAACTTTATCGCTGAGTTCTAATGTCTTATCTTCTGGCAACAGAAGTTTTTCTTCTGAATTGTTGCCCTGTTTCTCTTCAGTTGATGGGGGTATCAGACAGATACAACAAAACACCGTCGTTAATATCTATGGGTTAAAAAAAAATTAATTAGCGGTATTACTTTGAGGTTTTCTTCTTCTTCGATCAAAAAATAGAATTCACAACTTGTATGAAAAAAAAATACAAACTCTCTGTTGATATATACATAGTTATCATTCAAAGACCTTTGATTCAGTCACAAAAAGGAAAAAAATACGTACCCGAGCTTCCATGATGTTTTGCACCTATTATCAGATCCACACATGAAGTATATCTTTTTTCAGATTGGGCGTTATTTATAAGAAACTAGTTTCCCACTATAAATGAATAGTTCGTTTCTCGATACCGTGATTTAATTTTCTTGGGTAAAACGCTATGCATGTTTACTGTACCTTATAATTAGGCATCTAATGGGTTAGTAATTGAATATCGGAGCACTTATTTCATCAATTAGCGCGAATATGTTGGACGGTCTTATTATTACTGAATAACAATAATTTTTCAGTACAATGGAAGTGAAAATAAAAGTGAAATTTTCCGATATCGATATCCCAGTCAAACAATCATGCGATAAAACAATTCTCAATGCCATAGATATTACGGATGTGACCCGAGTGTCATAATTCATTTCAGTTCAATTGAAAATCAATGTAGCGTATATAGCAAAATATCGTTTATCAGACTGACTAAATCGTCCTCTTATAAAAAATTGCCTTACAGTCTGTTTCGACTATGCAATTTGTCGCTGCAATTACTTGCGGCAACTTGTTGCTGAGAGAAATGTCCTCTATCTGTCAGTTTACATTGCCAACATTGAGAAATAGCACTGAATGTTACCAAAATAAACGCTTACAATATCACAACTGATATATGATTTTTTTCATTTCTAATAATAATGATATATTCACCTTATTACCAAATTCCTTCAGTTATAAAAATTAATTGGAATATTTAAAATTAATATTCTTCACAATGATACCACCACAAATTTGTGGTTTGCGGCAACAAAGTTACCATAGAAATAACTGAGCCGCTGGAACTTATCGCCCCAAAAAAGTTTTATGCAACTCGAAAAACTTGCATGAATACAAGCAATATTCTAGAGTTGCAGCGACAAATTAAATCGTCGGAACAGGCTATTAGTTTTCTAAATTCATACTTGGACCATACATACCAACCAGAAAACAAATCATCATTCGATATACAGTAAAAACCCATCGAAGGAATCGAAACAAATTTTAAATGTATTTTTTTCATATCTACTCAAAAGTAGTAAAGTGCTCGTTTCAATACTCTGTGTCTTGATATATATCACCAAATTTGCAACTTATTCAATGAGGAATTATATATTGATTTTTCAGACAGTCTTCTCAGCTCCCTGGTACAGGCCCGGGATTTGGACCATCTCCTCCTCCATCATCAGTTGGTCGCATTCCTGTAGCATATCTCAAGAGAGGGGTAAGTTCAGTCATTTCTAAAAATCTCTGGTTCGAAAGGTAGGCCAAAATCGCATATTATATGGTTGTTGGGTGGCTTGTTGCAGTTATTATATTAGAAATGTCAAAAATAATGTATCTACTTGATGAGAGTATCTCCTTTCACAATTTGGACCATCTCCTCCTCCATCATCAGTTGGTCGCATTACTGTAGCATATCTCAAGAAAGGGGTAAGTTCAGTCATTTCTAAAAATCTCTGGTTTGAAAGGTAGGCCAAAATCGCATATTATATGGTTGTTGGGTGGCTTGTTGCAGTTATTATAATAGAAATGTCTAAAATAATGTATCTACGTGATGAGAGTATCTCCTTTCACAATCGAATAAAGGTGTGCTATCTGCTGAAAATATCAGAAACTATAATAAGGCACAAACATCGTAGTTGTTTTCGGACATTTTCGAATTCAACTCGGTACGGGTGCATTTGGAAAACAGGTGTAGTACCTTGCACCTTATGAATCAATTTCTTACAGAATAAAATTGGTCCTTTAATCGTACATCTAATATTTTTATGAAAAAAAAGCATATGAGTCTGGAAAAATGAAATGGCAATCAGAGTGCGAGAGTCCAAAGTTCTAGTTCCACAGGTGAGAAATCGTCTGATTACACCTTGAATTCAGATTGAGATCTTCTAAGTGATACAGAACAATATTCCCAAACATTATTTATTTTGATTTGATGACTTCTAACAGCTGATAATAATTGAGTATAGCTTGAAACTTTATATTTTTGCATTAATGACAGGGTTGAACTCATGAAGATTATATGGTTCTTACTTTTCTTACCTTCCTGAATCCCCTAACGATAGTGAACAATCACGATTTTGAGAAGTTGAGAAACAGATGGAGTCCGAGAGGGAATCGTTTTTCTTCCCTTCACGACTTCGACGCAAGAGAGAGCGGATGATTTGATTTTGAGGTGAATTCTTCTAAATTGGCGTTTGAATTTACTATTATGATGCTGATACTAATATATATATATATATATATATATATATATATATATATATATATATATATATATATATATATATATATATATCGACTAATCGAGTTCGGAGGTCGAAACTCTAGACATCACCTAGAAGATGGCAAATGAGACTTTGCCGAAACGTTGTGACAATTATCCTTCAGAGGATCAAAACCACAGAACACGGAATGAAACCCGAAAAAACAACTCATCATACTTTTCCTCTAAGCTGACTTGCCCTAAAATTGCCACTTGGATTGCTTCGTTGTTTACGAGTCCCTCTCGCTTATGCACTTTATTGCAAACAGACCCTGTTGTGGTAAATTTCTCCATCAGTTGAATTACATACTTATGAGTTGCATGTCTTCCGTCATGTAATTCGTTAAATATTCTAGCAGCAGCTCTTGCACAATTATTATTTTGGTAGTATAAACCTACAATTTCAATTCTTTCTTGCAAAGAGTAAACCATTTCAGCGAAACAAAATAAATGTATCAAAGTACACTATCACTAGTGACTACAAATTCAAGTTGACAATGTCAAACTTTAATGAAAAGTAGAGTTTTTTGTTGTTTGGATTTTTGAAGTAGAATAAATAGCACAGTTAAAAAGATTACAGAGTTTGAACTGTTGTACAACCCATTTTATTACAGGCAAATAAGGTGAAAGTAAAAAATAAGTAAAATTTGTGCTATAAAAAAAATTGTTTATTTCATAAACCAACCACTTTAACCTACAAGTATTATACACTTTTGAAATCAGCTCAAAGAGGAGTATCCAAATTTTACATAAAAAATATGAGAAGTAAGTTGAAAAAAAACAAGGGATGATGCTAGGGGTGAGGGGGTGGCTTTTCCAGTAAGTTTGTAAGTTTGAATGAGCCATAATGCTTACCCCTTCCAACATAAATTGACGTGTTTTTGGATTTTTCCTAAATACCAGTATTACAAAAGTTATTAAAGGTGGATACTTTTATCTGAAAAGCACTGTATATATATATATATATATATATATATATATATATATATATATATGACAGTAGTCACTGTCGAAATATTGGAAATACAGTGTTAAAAGAGTACACTTTTTGCTTGCTGCTTCACCCAATATCTCTCCCCTTGTATCCTGACTAGTCAGCAAAGACTACCAATCTACATATATATATATATATATATATATATATATATATATATATATATATATAATATAATATAATATATAATATATAATAATTGGTATTGTATGCTTTCGTGAAACGTGGTTTCTGCCGGTTGAAGAAGCCTCATTGTTGAGTAGTGACAATGAATCATTGTTCTTACTGATACAAAATGACCAATCCCATCCTGTACATAATTTCAGGAACATAAAAGTTATGAGTTAAGATACGATTCAAAGTTCCTGTAGAAACGAGTCTATAATTTAGAGTCGGAGCATATCCTTTTAGATGAAAGCTCTAGTTATTCTTCGTTTCATGTCTTTTATAAATGTTGGAGATGTTTGGTAGACAATTCATTTGATACACCCCCATAAAAAATTCATTTTGGTTCGGTCAGATGATCTGGGTGGCCACGCCACAGGCCCACCTATACATTATCCATTTTTGATTGAAAACGGGGGTTGTATTCCCGTACCTCCGTTTTGAAATGTGGGGGCGCACCGTCTTTTTGTAGCCATATCTTGAGTCTTGTTCCATATGGAACCTCGTCCAATAGATTCGAAAACTCATGCCGAAGAAATCTCACATATTTCTTCAAGTCAGTTGCCCATCCAAAATAAAGTCCAATAATTCTGTTTCCGGGAATTCCACTACAAACATTCAGTGACCAACATAATATTGTATCCCATTTCATTTTCATTTCTTTCGTCTTCTGGATCATAAACATGATATTAGACACGTTAAGAGAAGATTACTATAGACGAAGTAAACAATCATGTAATATCGGAGTGGAGATGTATTGAGAACAACACATTAGAGCTGCACATTTTCATTCAGGAATTCTTCCAAACTATAGTATGCCAATAGTTAAAGCCTCTTTTATTTGCCCTTCGAAGAGAACTACAGGCAGATCCCTAATATCATGTGGCAATGAGTGGTATAATTTGGCACCTTTGTATAGAAGCAAATCGCTACGTCAGAAAATAGCACGAAACCATTTTCTCGATCTTTTCCAAGCCCCATCTCTTCTTTTTAACTCTTGCAACAATTGCATGTGCTAAGAGAAGCTGGTTCGAGATAATCCTAATTCCCTACTCAGATCTCGGGTAGCCACAATGGGAATTTTCAACAAGGTGAAGAGCAATTTGAAATGTATTCCTTTCATTCGTTACAGGGCAGACACGTTGGAACTTCTCGTGATTGATATTACCTGTTCTTCCAGATATTGTTTTTAGAGTCTGAAATGCCCTTCCATCTGGCTGTCTTCTTCCGGGGAACTTCCTAGATGCAAGGAGGCAGTTTCCGTCACTTTCCTCCAAAAACATAAACCATTTGCACCGTATCCTCCAACATATAATTATTCATAATGAAGAAAATTCGATCTACACTAGAAATAAAGTTCAACACATGACGTTATTGACAAGTTCTGAGATCTATTTTTTGGCTGTCAGTCATGGTTAACTGGGTTTTTGAAGAAAAAAACAGTATAAAACTTCTTTCAGGTTTTTCATGCATTTCTTATCATTGAAACCGCTGGTAACTACCACTAGATGGCATGAAAAATGCTAATGTACTAGCGATTAATTTGAATATTCGAAAAACAAATTTGAGTAAATGAACGTAAGCAAATCCATTTTTTTGTGGTTTACGATTACTAAAACTGGGTATAATTTGTAAAATATGAGTTTTTCGTACAGTATAGGTACAACTGATGAAAAATGTATTGAAATGGAACATTTCATACATATGAAAAAATACGGAGTGTTCCATTTGGAAAAGTAGATTTATGTCTGTTTGAAAATGAATAAACTTTGACCAGTTGTAACAAGCGCCCTATAAATCGTTTCCGGAAGTTGACATCCCAGAAAATATCATACTATATATATAACTATACCTGAAAATATCCACCCAATTGCTGTAGACGTGCGGATGGTGAATTAAAAAAATGCCGAAATGGAAATTTTAAAACAAAAGTTCCTTAGAGGACTAAAGAAATATAACTTTGGTTGTCCATACTCAGATGAATCACCCAATATGCAAAAACATATTTAAAAAGATAGTATTCATCGATATGACTGCGAAAAAAATCGAGCTGTTCAAAAAATTGTTTTCTTCTGAGCAATGGATGGAAGAAATCTTTTTTCACTTTCTACCCAGAAATCAGTTTTGAGAAATGTTACAGAAAAATGCCATAAAATCATGATATACTTTCGTGAACAAAATTTGTTAATCTGTTGTCACCAATGAACAATAAAAAATAACACCAAGATAAACTCATTTCGAATAGTATCACATTTCATGCTCAACTAGATATTATCTAATAACAGACTTTTTTTCCAGATACCCAACGGAATTATGGATCCTCCACCATGTGTACAAAACGCCATGATGACTAAAGATAAAAAACCATTCACTTATACCCCAGGAGGAATAAACCTGTCCGAAGTGAGGTCACCACGTATGGTGCGAAGAATAGAACAGAACGCTCATTTGGAAGGAGCCGGAGATATTCCGAAGCCACGACCTCCCCAAACCCAGAATTACGACTCTCTACCGCCTTCAACACTAGCAGCTATGAGACCCCAGCCCCAGGTCCAAGTTTTTCCGACTGGGCCTCCCCCACCAGGACCAATAAGAGGGGGGATTCCTCCCCCGCCACCTCCGCCAAGCAATGCTGCACCCCCGCCACCTCCACCACCAACAGGACCATTACCTACTCAAAAAGTTAAGGCTGGAGATCAAGTTCTGGAAAGGCCAGATATGACGAGGATCATTCCAGAAAATCCAATGGCTCTTCTTAGAAAGACAGGAGGCCCTCAACCAAGGAACACACTCGTAGATGAAATGTTCTCTCAAGGAGGAAGAAACGTTCCTGGTCCTAGATCACCACCCACATCTCCGCAGAAGTCGCCATCAAGTGAACCACAAAATGGGTAAGATTTTACCATACAGATATTCTTAAAACAGATTATCAATGTTGCATTGAGAATAAAAGTCAATGAATATACAGAATATTATTCATCATCGAGAAGTACTAACAATTTTATTCATACGGCACATTCCTAAGAAAACTTGACCCCCTGTGAGTCAGCAACGGACATGTGATCGAAAATTTTGAAGAATAGGTCAATTTTTATATCTAGGGGGAGTAATTTTGATATGAAAATCATACCCGAAACTTCAGCCCCTTGCGGTTAGCAGCTACCCCCCATATTTTTTTCGACTGATATATCATTTGGCAGGTCTTTTAATATATCTCTATTAACTCTGTAAGTATTTTCGAAATTGATTCGTTCGTTTTCGAGAAACGTTCAACATGAACATGTAGAAAATGACAAAAAGTATAAATGGGAACAAAATCAACGAATGAACTACTCAAGATCACATACACAAATATAAGAAAATAATGACGTCAACAGAAAATGTGACAACGCTCCAGAGTAGTGCACCCCTACATTTCGATGTTCGAGTGAAATAGTTCTTGAACGAACGTTTACTAATGCATTGGATCGGCAGAAGGGGTTCAGTAGAATAGCCGGTTAGGTCACCTGAATAAGAATTGTATTATTGTATAGAATTGGGTGGAAGTCATTTTGAGCCATTTATTCGTTGATTTTGTTTTGCTACAGCGCATTTTCTGTTTTTTCTTAAATGACATGTTCTACATTCAATTTTTCGAAAGCGATTTTACCAATTTCGATAATACCCATAGAGGTAATGGAGGGATGGAAGACTTACCAAATGATATATCATTCGACTTCGGATACAATGAAAAATTCTTTACTTTACTTGAATTTTTCAGTGTCTAAAAATAATTTAATTATTCAAAATTACCATTTTTCAGAATGAACGTAACTAAGTCACTGCAACTTATCGCACCAATAAAAATTAATGCAATTTGAAAAACTTGCTTGGAAATATGCAATTTTCTGGAGTTGAAGCGACAAATTGCACCGTCAAAACAGGCTGTAATTCTTCATCTGCTCCACTACTTTTCAATGTGTCAACGATCATGAAACATGACCATGTATAAACACCGTAACACCAACCTAAACATTTGCGCGTAATTTAAAAACATTGACCGCATGCAACGATTACATACTACACCAGGATTTCAAAATTCACCGATTTCTTGTGACCAAAAAGTCATCATCTGATAACGTAATAGCTGAAAATGAAACAATCCATCGTTTATTATGAACTGGAAACCATCCCGTTTATTGAGGATATTGTATATTAATTGCATATTCGATTATAACATAAGGTATAACAGATGAAGAATGTCCAAGATCGTCGACTCCAGTTCAGTCACATATTGATAGGTACATGTATATAACTATGAAAAATTACTTCATGTTTCACATTTCTCTAAATCTATAATATGCATGTACCGATTAACGTCCAGAAATGTACGTATTATGTACTTATTTTAGTACGTTTTGGGTACGCTCAGAAAATTCCGTAATCAGTACGTAAATTTTTGTACGTACCTGGTACGTCAAGATATATACGTACTGAGTACGTCCAAAAATGCACGTACTCAGGACGTCTTTGATTGTCCCTGAAGACTAAATGCTTGAAATGTGCCAAATATGTAGGTACTGAGAACGTCATTAACTGGATGGGGACGTAAAGACCCAAATCGTACCTAATTTGTACATCCCCAGTTTTACGTGTGCTATATGGGTTGAACGCCCTGTATGCCTGTATGCGTGGAGGTGGTCAGAGTTCAGTTCGGTGGAACAAAAACTGTATCCACTTTATCGGGATTAATAGGGGCGAATTAGGTGGATGTTCGGAATGGAGGGGGGCAGTGGCAATTCCAATACAATGATATTTCAATTCGTATTTGGCTAACCCCCTGGTTCCTGAATATTGCCATGACAATATTCTTCAATTCTTCTGGAAATATTGATATTAATTGGTTTTACATACATCTCGTTGAGTTCAAAAAAGATATTTCCGTTAAACAGATGTCGTTCCCCTAGGAACGTCAACCCTCAAAGTCGAAAGTTGTGCGAATTGAAGATTTGTCACTCAACGTTATACTCCTATAACGGAGTGAAAGTCCGGCCAAGTCCAGTTCACAATCCAGATGATGACCAGGCGGAATTTTGCTTGATACCCGACGAAACTCTACTGAATTCACTAGCCACCTCTGTCCCCAGTAACTGGTTTATACGTCTCTACCATGCATGTTTTTCACACTCTTGACAGTTCTAGTGGAGTATTTTCGAAAAGTCCACAATCCAAATCAAAAAATGTTCTTCCTTTAATCCATAACAATAGAATGACGTACAACGTTCATAATAAAAGATAACAGTAGCATCTGATTGACTATCGTGCACGCATATAGCTCTTTATCGGCGCCTGCCAAGGTGTTCCGCTCAATATTTTCGCCTGTCGTTTTGCACACACTATCCTGAGGGTTGAATGTAACGAAAAAATTTAATCCCAGCCCTTTATAAATGAGACGATTTCGGCATTTTTTCACACACCTTCAACGTCACTTGGCACTACTTTACCCCCAAGAAAATCGCCTAGCATTATTATTCCCGAATTTTGAACATTATTAGCTACAATTACACTAAAAACCAGGGCTCTATAAATGAACACCTCCAATTGAGTTTTCAACCTCTTTACGGCCGTTCCACGCCCACCCCCACCTATGAAAAGCTGCCGGTCGCCCGAATCAATTAATAATGGTGTTGAGGCAGACTCATTAGGTGGTTTCAATCGTTCTATAAATTGCTGCCCTATTTCTGTGACTAACTTCTAGGCACCTGCAGTGACAGTTTGAACGAAATCTATACAGGGTAAGGTACGTGGCCAAACTCAAATGGGGGATTCTTTGAGTAATTCTAAGACATAAAGTTTACAAAAACATAGTTCCGGTGATGCTTCGTTTTTAAGAATCAGGATGTCAACATTTATAAAAATATCGTATTTTCCTGTATATCTCGATAATCCTTCAGCTGATTTTCCAAAAATGTTGCGGTAGTATTCAGGGTACAGAGGGGCTGATTTGGTCATAACTTGATCGAAATCATTATGTCGTCTCGGCAAGTACCTTAACCAATATTTTCGACGAAAAAAAATGCGCCTATGATTTTTGCAATTTTTTTTTTTTTCGTATTGGCTACTGAAACTTTAAATATTTCATCAATTTTTTGTCTCTTGCTCTGTTTTGATGAAAAATTAAAAATCGCCTTATGGCATATGTCTTTAGTACAGCAAAATAAAACTAATAAACCATCAATAAGCGGGATGTACTTGCACGGACATGCATGCATAACAAAATTTCCATTTATGATTGAATGAATAATATAGCACGAAAGTCATATTTCGAATTTTCAGATCAACTGTTTTCGATGAAACACAACGTTACAAATGATGAAACCCTGTATCTTGAAAACGAAGCATTACCGGAACTATGTTAAAATGAACTTTTTGTCTTAGAATCACTCTCGAAATAACGCCCTGTATTTTTAGAATTGGTATCTTTCATTTTCGTGCATTTTTTGTGAAGTTTTTCCACAATCTCCTCACTACAATTGAATTCCTTTCCAATACAACTTTTGGAATATTCACTTTCATCACGAATGATACACGATGAAATATTACATGTTCTTTACAAAAAGACTATATAGATCACATACTACGGGAACGCTAACGTTATTTAATATGATGCCATGAACCTAATCCAATATTCATGGTATTGAAAGTGAATATAAGCCGTGTGTGCACCATAATTTAATGTTTAATCATCTACTGCAACTTGATAGCTCGGGCCGAAGGTTTCTCAAATTGTGAACTGTTGTTGTTTCATTCATTGAAATTTTGACATTCATTTTGATTCAAACTATTTAGTCTTTAACTGCCCTTGACGACTCAATCCATCAGTGTTTAACCTCAATTTCATACAATATTCTTTTCACCAAAAGATACGTAGATGACTTAATTATCGCTATCCCCAAGACATGGTAGAGCATCTGCTGCAGGTCCTCAACGAACAAGACCATCTTGATATTCAGTTCATAGTGGAAATTGAAGTAAACAATAGCATTTTCTTCTTAGATATAAGGGCCCATCGAGACCAGGATAACAACCTAAAAAAAAGGAAATGGAAGGCCAATGAGTAGTAAACGCTACATCAACTACCACTCTTACCACCCTCGTCGCATGAAAATGAACCTCACAGGTGGCAAAGTTTGTGCGAGCTGACGTATTACCTTTCAAAATGTGATTTATAGCACGGAAGAGGACCATATCATGACCGCGCAAAATATTGCTTGACCACAGATACTCGACGGAACCCGACTAAACCCACCAGCCACCTGCGTCTTCATATTTCTTTTATGACCTCCATATCACGTTTTGGAATTTGGAACATTCAATCCGTAAACACCATGCATATATGTATCTTTTTGATATTGGTAGCTCTCAGTTTGGATTTTTTCGGAGTAACTATCTGGTCAATTATATTTGTATTTATATTATTTATTATTGATTTACAATTCGAATGTAACATTTCTCTACTATGTTAAACGTCCATTTTTCAACTATCAGTTTCTAACCATAATCACACCAAGCATTGGACCTAAGCCTTTCTATCTAGTTCCATTGTACATGCTTTCTTCTCTATAAATTGGAATTAACTCTTGTAAAATCTCTCGAATATGTATCACAAATACTATCATTATCTATCCTCACAAATATTTTCAAACCGTTGTTTAAAACTGAACTCATGAGTATTTTTTTCAGTTATCAACCTACCTTCAATGGAAGAGGAGCTCCAATCTCGCCTGTACCACAGCAACAACAAAAATATCAACCTCCCAGTCAAATAGAACAGCAAACTGCACAACCCTATCAACGTGATTCTTCCCAATATCAACCTGTGTCCCCCCAATGTCCACCCCATCCTCAGAATTCTCAATTTAGACCTCAACCTCCACAACAAAGTTTACCAGAAATGAAGAATGAATCGTCCAAGTATCAGCCTCCCGTGATAGAAAGGAAAGTAATGAAACCTCGACAAGATGATGCACAACCGGAAATCAAAACAAGTACAGCTCACTTGGGTTCCTTATATATACCTCCTGCTGATCAGCAACAACAACAAAGACGTATTGTATCGCCTCCGAGTCCTCCGATTAGAAACCAGAATCAGGACAGTCCAAATATTCAGTCACCATCGTTGAAGGAATCCCCAAAGCCTTGGCAGACCAAGAAAACTCAGCAGGAAGAAATACCACCCTGGGCCAAGAGAGATAACCAAGAAGTAGGAAAGGTGAAAAATCTTTTTATCAATTAGAAAAGAGCGTTTTCCTGGCACTCAGAATACTTATTCTACAATTTAGCTGGGAATGTGAAAGATTAAATACCTAGAAATGAAAAAATTTATTATAAAGAAAATTTCTCACTTCTACTTTTCAACCAATACGATGCCTCAATTATGACTAGTTACTATGGCAACTAAAAAAATTTCCGAAAATTTTTTCGAGGCGCCACGATAATGAAGTGAAAATTTTTTGACAGTTCAAAAATGAACATATGATTAACATCTCTTGAATAATGTAGATATACTTGTAAATAATGCAAAATTTCTATAAGAATTAAGATTATTATTCATCAAATCAACATATAATGTCAAAAACAGCAATACCCTGACTAACTTGACAATCAGAAAAATCGATTCAAAATGTCAGGTTGTATTAATAATTTTTGTCCAAACTATGGTGTGAAATTTTCTCACAGAATACCGCACAAGCTTGAATTATTTCTGGAAATTGTCTTTCGGGAACTAATATTTAAAATAAATATCCCTCGTCGCTTCGCGACTGGGGATAATTTTCAAAATATCCGTGCCCTCTAGAAAATTTCCGGAAATAATTTAAGCTCTCATGATATTTTAAGTGGAAATTCGTCTTGTCATGGAATGAGGAGAAATGGGAGATCAAAATTCAATGCAGCATTCCGAAAGAGAAATCCCAACTGAATGAATTATCTCTTTATTGTATTGTTCACAGCAGCTATTTATTGGGATGTGCAGCCCAACTTTTTGCTAAAGTTTTTTGTATTTACTCTCGTGATTAGTTAGAAATAACCATCATGCATAGTACTTTGTCAAAATATGCAGTATTAATGATATGCAGTGCGCATTTCGAGTGTTGCCCCTCATCTAAATCATCACTAGGCTATCCATTCGAAAAATTTAATTAGCACATGAAATTGAATGATATTTAATTTGAAAGGATTATTATCTCCTGTTTTTAATAATTTCCGCACGAAACCATTAATGAAATGCTTCACTTTACAGAAAATGCAAATTATAACAAAATGTTATTTATCATTAAGTAATTCTGAAATGAATTCAATAAGTCGAATCGAATCAGTCATTTTATATCTTTCTCAACATCATCGAGAAATAATGATAAGATCAACATTTTTATCGAAACTAGAGAGAATTCTCAGTTGTACTTGTTCGAACTTCCATTGTCTATACAATTATATTAAATCGAAGAATGTTGAGAAAAATTCGTAACATAGAAAGAAATTTATCGGAAAGCAGTAATTAGAATGAAAACTAAGAATTTGCTCAACAATTGAAATGAAATAGGGCTCTCAAATTTAAACAAGAGAAATTGAAAAAAATAAAATTTATAGAGTTAAAAAATCACGTAAACGAGCTAAAAATCGATACTGAAATGAATATTTGATGTAAAAAAAGTATAATCAAACAATTTTTTATATTTTCTCTTTAATTTTTGTTTGATTTTTCCACTGTTCCCATTTCATATGTTATATGTATCTCAATATAATTTTTCTTTCCATATACATTTCTAACCTTTTTAGTTTTCTAAATTTATTCCTCTGTACTTTTCATTCTCATTATTATTTTCGGTTGATTTCTGCTCGATAATTTTTGAATTTTGAATATTTCTCGATTATTCAATGAAGTATTGTTTTAATTTTCTTATTAATATTTTATTGTATCAGTTCAGATTCATCAGATCTCACAGGTTCCTCATTAAAGAAAATCATATAGACAATAGAACTTCGAACCAAGAAACATAGGACCACAATTCGTAACTTATACTGCGTTCAATTCATTGCCAGCAATTTTTCCATTCAACTGGCAATAGCTCAAAGATACCCACTCGCTTGTGCTAAACAAAATATGGCTGCAATTCTTTCAAGAACCGCTTGGTGTAGAATTGCATAGGGAAGATATATGTAACATGGTATATGTTACTGCACTCGTCAGGAATAAATAGCACGCCTCGAAAAAAATGAATGATTTCCTACTTTTTTGATAAATAGTAATATCATAGATATTTGCGGGAAGTATAATAATTTAGCACCTGCAATCTCATCAGAAGTCACAGTTAAGTCGAAACTGGAATATATTATATTCACAATACAGTAACAGTATCCTCTCTCAATTTTGATCGTCTCGATCAAATGATGTCCCGATATTTCCATTGTAACGTATGAGTCTCCCAAGGTAAACGACCTTCATTTTTGTTCTAGGGCTACGTTCAATCATGTACGCCAAGTCATTTTTCAACTTGAATATCGTACGGCATCCTTCCCAAGGTAGTGTTTATTTGGGAGGAATCCCTTTTCTACGACGAGGGTTGCACAGCCACACTCTGTTTCCTTCGAATCCGTCAGTGTTAGCTTTTAAATTGTATCCAGCCTTCATCCTCAATACGCTCTCTATCTCTTGTGGATGGACTTGGCTGGTGTTGACTTTCTGTTAGGCCAAGTCAGTCTTTACGATGCATTCATTCATAACACGTACTACTTCCTTCGAAAATGCAGGAATTCTCGCAGTTTTCTCTGATCTCGGTTTCGCAGGGATCGTTCTCTGTCCTTGAGTTGAGTTCTTCTCCTCCAAACTTCATAATTTTCTCCTTATCATCGAATGAAAACCCATAGTAACTGATCGAATACATTTCTAGTATGAATTCATCTTCTATGATCGCGACGTACACTGTATCTGTGATAGTTAGTCGCCCAAGAATCAGCGAAATCTCAGCCTTCCCTCGAACATGTGCATTTCCACCGGTGACTGTTCGAAGCAACGAGTTGGCAGTAATAGGCTTCAGGCTTTCAGGCCGAAATATGTCACTGCGTACCAAGGAAACTTCAGCACTGGTGTCTATGGTGCATATAACGTGTCAGTTTTCCTGGTTTGATTAAACTATCGGTTATTCATCTCAAACTGTTAACACGGATGACCATCCGTGACTTTGTCCTCGTAGGTGATTGCGAACTTGGTGGCATTCTGGTAGGTGGGTTGGATCTGATGACATTCTCACCTTGCAATCTTTCATGAGATGTCCCATCTTCCACATCTATAACATGTCCTCTGTGGCATTCTTTTCCTGAGGTCTTTGATGAAATGTTCCGGTTTTGTAATATAGCAAATCCTATGCGACATTCTCACCTCGCGGTCTGTTATAAGATGCCACAGCTCTCCACAGCCATAACATGCCCTTTTATTCTGAGAGCTCTTTCCACTCATCAAGGACTTCATCTCCTCGAGAACCCTCTTGAAAAAAATAACAGTAGTTGTGGCACATCATTAGTCGGGTTCTTCTCTAGACACTGCCCAACCATTCGGCCTCGAGGTGTTGAAGGCCGCCCCCACTCATAGACAACGTACTAAGACATCGCTACTCCTCTTGAAATTTGGCAGTCGCAGAGTTCTTTGGATTTCCGCGTCTTTCGGTCCGTCTATAAATATCTGCACTGGTGGGTGCTCCTCTAAATCTCTGGGTGCTTTCAAATGAGCCAGCTGAATTAGTCGGCTAACGACGACTTCGAATTCTTGAAGACTCTCACCTGATTTTTGTGTGCGAGTTTTTATTAGAGCCCGGTTGAGCTGTTTTAAGTGTTGATCGCCATACCGCAACTCTAATGCAGAAATCAGATCCTCATATTTATTTTGCTGTTCGATGGGTATCGTCTGCAATAAACTCAAATCTGGCCCTCTCAAAGCTACTGTGAGTGCCTTAGCTTTTTCTTTTTCGCCTCACCCGTTAGTCACTGCCGCAGCCTCAAATTGTCGGCGATACATGGACCAAGACGACTGTCCATCAAATACGGAAATACCTGATGTGGCAACCCTGGCTCGACGATCACGGTTCTTCAGAAAAACTATCTGCTATTCTAGACCATCAATTTCATTTATCACCTCCTCTCGCACTGTATCCACTCTCTTATTGACCTCATCGATTTTCTTCCTCCAGTTCTTCTCCCAGGTATTCTTTTAGTTCTTCTCTCAGTTCTACCATTCGCGCTTCGGTTTTATGTAACACATGTTCGAAGTACTTTTCTTGATGTCCTAGAATCTTCTGGAAGTCGGTTTTCCGGTGTTTTTCTATTTGTTTTAATTAATTCTTTCGTTCTTCTCTCACTTTCTTCTGTTCTATAAATTTCCGGAGTGCTTCTCGTTCCGTTTCTCATCTTGCCGTCGCTTTTCTTATTCTTGTTTTTCGCCCTGTCGCCGCTTTTTCTCTTCTTGTTTTTTCTCCTGTCGCAAATTGATTTTAGATAAATTTCACCATGTCCTCTATCGTATCGTACGATGTACACCTCGTATTCACTATGAATTATTTTTATTTATCATCAATATTCCACTCCTGACACCACTATTACGATTTTTCTGGTGACGGTCGTAAAATGCAAATCAATATGAGTGGTCAACGAAAGCATGTTCACCTGCGAAATGAGTCCCGAATCGCCTCGACCCGCGTAGAAGTTGTCGATTTCCGTCGTCGAGGTGCAAATGAGTAAATGAATGAATGCGAGTCTCACAACATATAACTTTTTTCCTTATGACACAATATACCGCTCTCATGATTCCGTCATTACTATAACGAAATCGAAAAATCATGATTAACTTTTTTCTCAATCCATATAACTTTCAGAGTTCCCCGCCGCCTGTAACGAGACAACAACAGCAGAGGCAACCTGAACCGTCTCAACAAATTCGTGCTGCTCATCAAGAGCAGCCTATCGGCGTGCGTATAGAGATTCGTACTAATCCTGTTTCCCCACATCCAAATATCGAGGAAAGATCACCGAATGCGGTTTATGTTACGCAACCTCTTGTGTTCCAAGATCCAGGGCCGCGATCATCCCCACAATATAAGGTTGACAGCCAAGGTGCGAGAATAATACCAATACGCGTAGAAGGTACCAACCAGGATTCAAGAACGCCCCAAACTCCAAATAATGAGAGGTATTGTTTTTTTTTTAATCGTATATTTTTTAGATTTAGAATATCATTTTGATTTATTTTAGATCATTCAGTCGCCAACAAAGTTTTGGTAGTAATCCTACGCAATCTAATTCTTTCAAAATCATTCAAAAAATCACAAACACTGATGATGACGTAGATGATGAATACACCCCAATAACTAAACATTCTCCCAGGTATCCACAAAACTTCCAACAGCCAGAGCACAGGGGGGGAATGAAGATGAACGATCAGAATATGGCGAGCACCTTCAAACAAGGTGAGAATATATGACTTTCTGAAATTGCTAATGATTAATTATCAAATTTTATATTTCTGTTGGCATATTTCAGAATACAATTTTCACGACGAAGAGAATCCTAGATACAGGGGAGGACACATACCTTCAAGGGTTTTCAAAATTCTAGATGAAAGTGGTATTTCAATAATTCTTTATTTATTGGTGGTGGGACAGAGGCTTGAATATTCTTCATATTCTGACAGTATCACGAGCAACTAACTAATAATGAAAACTCAATTTTCAATTTTGACAATTTTTATTATTTCTGCAGGGTATCCCAATGAAAACAGACCATCCTCATTATATGCAAAACGGATAAAAATATAAAAAAATCCTGAGATCTGTATACTCCACTGATTCATCTATATATGTGAGATGAATCATTCGAATATATCTTTCATTCAGTTTTAGTCCATAGAATTGAGCTGTTCAAGCAAAGTTCGATATTCGTGAAGCATAATGATTTTAAAATCAGGTGTACACACACAATGAATTTAATGCCGTCGCGTCATTAAGATTTGTGCTGTTTGAAATATTCAAAAATTTGAGACAACGTTGCCTTCGGTGTATATTTGTAGCGTATTTCATGTTACTGTCTGAAAAATTTGGACATTGCTGGCGGGACTTGAGTTAAACATACATATAAACCTTGGGAATGAAATTTCAATGAATGTTCTTGAAGAATTTCGCAAACATTCGCTGATTTGAAACGAAACCTAACGCCCCAATTCTGGTTCCAGCTACTAGAATAACCCTAAATTTTACAAAGAAATATTCCTTGATGATACCATTCAAAGAATATTTTTAATGGGATATTGCAATATGTTCAGAATCCCTAGTGAAATCAATTGGTTATCGGCGCATGTAAATATTTTCATCAAAAAGACCAGACCTACACAATAATGATTGGGCCAAGCACCAACTAACGGCTCCGACGCTTGACAGTATGAATTAGGAAGTCAGTTGACGCTTCTTTCATTCACGAATACAATTTCTTGTACAGAATACAGAATAACGACCAATAAATATTCATATTTTAGCTCTTATCGGTAATATATTATGTTTCTGCGGATTAGTTAATAGGCATCAAAATTTCAATATTCGTTCTAATATTAATGCACATGCTTTAATATTCTGAATTCATGATATGAAGAATGATTAACAATATTCTATACGTGTTTGGATATTGCAATAATGGATATGTCCCACATAATTATGTTTTGACCCATCTGAAAGTTTTGACCCATCTGAAAGTTTTGACCATTCTGGTATCCAAATGCAAAACGCCACTAAGGGGAACGTCACATTGGCTATCCCAATCACGCCAGTAATTATTGTTGGCAACGTGACCATTTCTCTTGTAACGACACCTAACTGTGTTCTCATAAAACTTGAGGATTTGAAGGAAGTTCAATCTATGACTGATATGGGCAAGTTGAAAGAACGGATCACCACGCCGCAATCCCACGATTCCCCACTCGAATATCCGTCATATACCTTGCTTAATATCGCCTTTTTGGTTCAAGATGACAAAAAAATATTGTATTTTTTCAAAATATATACTAGACTAACCTCGTATATTTGGATTGAACTCAAAACTTTTTTTAATATTTTATATTATCACCAATTCTTTTTTCATAGTAATGTCATTTATCCTGATTTTGGATGATTTTTTTTTCCTTTAGACATAACCTAGAGCAAGAAGAGCCATTAATTCAGATTTATTTTTCAAAGTGAGGTTTTCCAATGATCACAATTTTCCTTTGGTCAACACTTGGTAAGGGTCCCAGATTTTCTCATATTGGGAAAAAAATGGATCGCATTTTGAAAATGCCTCTCTTTAACCTTTCCATCATGTCACAGTTTCCTGCATAAGATATCAGATTTGAGCTAATTTATGTATGTTTTTAGTACTATAATTTTTACCTGGCTCAGGAATGCTGATATGTCCTGTACCTATGGGCGATATACTTTATTCAAATCCCCTTCACAAATATTCACCAAGGAGACAACATACTCCTTTTTCTCCTGGTAAATAGTTGCTGGACAAATTTGTTGCACCTAGAGTAAGATAGCGCAATAGTGGATGTGAGAGCCTGAACGAAGTTTAAAAAAATATATTTTGGGGTTCGAAATACAATATTGAATGTCAACATTGATATCGTTATCACCACGAAAAGATTTACTGTTGGTGGCGGAAACTTCGGATATCGAATCTGACGACGAACCTACGCCAGCAAAAAAAGAATTGTTTTTGTGCGCGATACACTCGGTTGGCAAAACTCAGAAAGTGTGCAAAACACGGCGTAGGATGATGATTGAAGTTCAGGCGTATGTTGATCTACAAAGTAGATTGCCCCAGCCGACGATCAATGATCAGAAATCATTGCCAGTCTCATCCATTGCCAATTATATGTCCAATCATTTTGTTGGTTCCATTCTAGGACATGACAAAAAACATTAAAAATAAAGTTACTTACTGGACGAGTAGGAACGGAGTTTTTCCTTTGAGTTGACTTCGTTTTTTGATTCTACTATAAATATTACTTCTCCTAGTACTCGAGAGTTCAGAAATAGTTACTTCTAGAGAAATACACCGCCAACGGTTGTGAAATCATCCGTGTACGTCCGCATTTGAAATTAATGCATTATTACATTATTGATTTCATGTCAACTGATTTCGGCTCTGACTGGTAAACCTTTATGAGTTATTTGGTACCTTGATTTTGGTTCCCAACGCACTCGAGAGACCGGGCCGACAGGTTTCTTGTTTTCCAAATTCACTATGAATATAAATTCCCCGAGTACTTGAGAGACCAGGCTGCAGGAACTAATAGTATTTAAACTCATACCGATTATTTGATTACGGAAAGGTTGACAGTCATTCTACTCTCCTTATACTCCGTTTTCATTTCAGTTGATATTTGCAAATATAATCTGAATCTCACTTCAGATGTACACTTGGGACAATTTTCACACTTAAGATGAAGAAGACACCCTTGTATTTTTGTCACGTTCGAAATAAGAGATTAGTATTTTGGTACAGGTGAAGACCCTTATGAGATGAAATAATAGTTTTCAATTTTAGTTATTTCAATACATTTATTTCATTGATTTTGACTATTTTATCATTTCTGTAACTTCTTATTCGGAACTATCATTTGACAATTAGACTCTAATATGAAAATAACAAAAAAAAATCTCGACAGAAGAACTATTCCAGAAGCGGTTCAACCGGAAGTTCCAGTATATTGGGGTTATTTTCCCCTCAGAAGATTCATTTTTGAAATTTACATTAATTTCCCATGACCATTTTTATGTGAGCAAATCCGAACTCAAATTATGATGAACCGCATCAGATTGAAATTTCAGTTTGTTTTCTTCAGTCACCTCACTGTTTGAGGTGGGTTTACATTTTAACGACATTTGAGAAACGTGTACGTTGACTACCGATTGTGCATTTCTAAATAGCAAGTGAAATAACGCCAGAGAACCGCTATGGAACCGCTATGTTACCGAATCGAAATTTATTTATTTTAACTATCTGATTTCCTGAATGTATCAAAGGGGGTGTACTAAATATTTTTATTTGAATACTGAATATTCAGCGTACTTCCTGCACCATATTGCAAAAGACTCCTCTGGTCGCACTATCGGATCCCTGGGATATGTTTGAAACAGAACTCATTCCCGAGAAACCGAGTGTGCCACGTTATAACGTCCTCCGACCCACCAAAAAGCGTTCAACACTCTTCTTTACATCAATAATAGCTCTTATAAATGGTTGAATGACTGATTGACTGATTTGAAGGATTGTTTTATTGTTCCATAGATCCATAATGAAGGTTCTGAAAATGAACATATTGAAAGAATATAACAGAATTTCCATGGCCCAATATAGTCTTGTCGGAATGATTACAGCATGTTATGAGTATTTAATATGAATCCGCACAGAGGTTTATTTCATTTCCATAATAGGATCGGAATGTTGATGGAAACTGGTAGTCGACTCCTCAAATCATGCCCCTTTATTATATAATAAATCCAATTTAGGGCGTCTTTCAGTTGATAAATATCATAGTCCTAGACAGCCACGCAGAACTCAAATCAAAGAGGTATTCATGAAAGTGAGAATTATTGCAGCAATTTCCTCGTCAAAAGATGTATTATTCATGAACAATTCTTTCCTATTCCTGTTATGTTCCGACATATTGGTACCAACCAATTTTTTATTTTTTTAAGATTTTGAAAAAGAATCCTCAATACTGGACACGGAAATTATTCATTTGACAGATTAGCAATTTTTAACTTGATTGGTATGGCCCATTTTTCGCACCACAGCAGAAGATGTTTTGAAGATCCGTAGAATTTCATTTAGGTACATAAGTAAAACTTATTGCTGATTCTCAGCATTTTTCTTTGCTGCAAATTCACTATTTTCATGTCGGTAACGGTTACATGCTATTTCTGAATAAAAAATATATGATAGGATGACCCTATCGAAGAAGCTGTGCCGTGCAGAGGTGGGGGAAAGGGAACATCCGAATACAACTCGAGCATAACGATGTGTCCTCCTGAACAACTTCAATTACGAGTTTTGGTGTATTTAAATATTTCTATCCGTTTCGGATATTTTCAGGCTGGTTGGTATTCGGTGCTCGTGAGAACTGAATATCAAGTTCAGTCGAAATATTTTTTTATTGATTCAACTGCCGTGTTGAATTGATATTTGAGGGTCGCCCCATGGCCGTGGCCAGGGTTCATGGTGATTTGAACTTCCCCGAAACGTTCCTGCAAAAAAATTATTTTGTTTATTGCACATCATCAATTTCCGAAAAAAGAGGTCCAGCTCACCTATTTTGAACCGCAGAATATGAGTTTGATAGTAATATGGCATCGAGATGTGAAATAAGTGCTTTCAATCATTGACCTCGCAAATCCTGATGGAAATGTTTACCTATTTCACTCCTCGATGAACCAACCCCCTCCCCCCCCCCACATATACCGAAGTTCTAATTGAGGGTGAATACAACTTGCATGGATGTGATTCGAATCGAAAAATTGAGATAAATATGTGCCAGTAGATATCAGTGATGAATCGCATCGGAGCACTATGGTAAATAATGATATCCCTTGCCCGTATACGCTATGTTTATGGGTACACTACTACGTATGTTCAAAAAGGATGTTGTTACCAATATCATTTCGGAATAATTTATTCGATATAGAGTGAGCTGAGGAGTACCCACTTCCTAGATGAAAATTATTGTACATTCGCATTGAGACAGGTGTACTAAAGTTTTCGAATTCAATTGTATTGTGAGGACTCGAAAATCAAAAATCTGAATATAAGATTACTTCATGCAGCTTGTTGAATATGTTGTATAGCGAAACACGTGTCGCGGTTTCGTAAACCAATCGATAGAGAGAATTCATAGGAAACTGTAGTATTTTGTGTTGAGTATGGATTTTCATCGAATGTCGGCTAGTTTCATTTAATAATATCTCGAAATTCATCAATCTCTGCCAAATAAAGTTTCACATTTGATTACTGCACGAAATATATACATTGCACCTTCTGAGAAAGATCCAAACAAACTGACACCTTGCAAGACCTTTACTAATCACATAATATTCTTTCGTAATTGTATTCGAAGTAATCACTTTTGAATTTCAGTTCCACATGGTTCCCAGCAAGCGAACGATAAAGGGCCTCAAGTTAGAACTATTCCCATACAAATAGAAGGTGAACATTCAAAAACCTTATATTAATTCATTATTATATCATTTTTAATGCATAGGTGACTACAAACCACAAGAATATGTGCATCCAAGCGAGCAGACTGTACCAGAACCAAAAAAATATACTGGAAGTTCGATTCCCAGTAGATCGTTCAAGATATTACAGGCTATGACTGCACCAGATAATTGTGGTAAGTAGATTCAATTTGGCGTATGACTCAGTTTCAGCTCTCGTAGAGGATAATTAATTCTGATTTATGTATGAATCTCTTACTCATTCTCTCACGATATTTCTTTGTATTTATTTTAATTCTGATTTCATCCTATTTTATTTCATTCCATTCTTTGATTCCCCAAAATTCTATACCAACAACCTTGTATATTGTAGATTATTTGGGCGTCCAAGTCACATCGAACTTTCACTAGAACTTTGAGGTGACAGAGGGGAATTATCGAAAAATGTTTCGTATAAAACGAATAGCCTTTTCGAATGAGTCACCAAACTGAAGGGTTTAATAGCGTATCATATCGAAGTTTTGTTTTCTCAAATGGAACAATATATATATTGCTTTTCATGTTCGGATTCCTGTTGAGAATAACTTTCGAAAAATATAGGGTTGTGTGAGAATTTTGATGAATTATTAGTTGTCTTTTTCGCTGAATCAAAAAATAGAAATTATGAGAATATATTCCTTTCAAAAGTTATGTTCGAAAGAATGCAGACTCGTTGAAGTTTTTTCATGACGAAGATCTGAAAATAGACTCTCACCATTGTCTTAAAATAATTTGGAAATAAGCTTTTTTCATAATACTCAGAACTGAAATTATTTTTTTTCAAATTTTTCAAATAAAACACCCTATATATTTCATGCGTGGACTACCCTCAAAGAGAACTTCCCAAATATGTGGTATCATAATGGTGAATAACAAACGGTACAATAGTTATATCAAAACGACTTGAAAATAATAATAACGTTCCCACCCAGCAATGATTCAATCGAACTCTCTAACTGATATCGACTCGAATTTTCACACGTTAGTGTTACCAAACCCAATAGAATATAAAGATCCAGAATTCCCGGAAAAAAAAATTATTCAAGAAAACGAGTTTCACTTTACATAATAAAAATGGTATTTTCAATAGACACAATAACCATTACTAATCATCGGAAAAATATTTCTAAACTGACAGAGAGTATTTCTAAGGCTCATGTCCCTTCAGTGTATTTCGTGCTTCAAAAATGATACAGTATTTTTACTTTGTATTCAAGAATCAAGAGAATCTGCAGCTTGGAGATATGGAAATATGGATTTGATCAATATCACCCAAGAACGTCTGTTGAAGTTTTTTTTTCGAATTATTTCTGGTATAATAATCGAACTAAGTTCATACCCATATAATCTTCATCTTTAGAGAGCACATTCACTCTCCAGATGAAATCCACACATAAAATATAATACGCGGTATTTTTTCTCAAAATATTCCATATAAAATTATTTTGAGTTTTGATTCACCCAGTATAAATAAAAGTTTTATGACCAACTTATTATTCGATAACAGAGAAACTACATTTTTTAATTTCGTCATGACAAACTGGACTCTCCAACTCAGTTTCTGTTGAGTAGTATTGATTTATTACATTCTTTCGAGCATTCCTTCTGGATCTGGAGGTGTATACATGTATTGTATACTGAGTGATTCTCGGTAGTGTAGGGGTGAGCACATTCGCCTTTCAAGCAGGAGACCAGGGTTCGATTCCCCGCCAGGCCACCGTGCTGGGTAATCGCACGTTAAAAGGTAAGGCCTCGTTGATCCACCGCTCGCACAAGTTTCGACTTCTGAGGGTTGACGTTCGTCAGCTGGTTAACGGAAACGAACAATTTTAGAACAATTTTCTACTCATTTCTTGAAAAATATCTCCAAGAGGAATCCAGATATGGGAGATATGTTGTTCCATGTGAAAAACATAATTTCGATACGATATGCTTCTAATCAGTATTCTGTATAATGGTGAATAATTTTGAAATGCTGAATTTGTTGAGACCTCAAAATTAAGATGTTACAAGAAACATTTTTCGATAATTTCACTCGGTTATATTTTGATTGTGCAGACAGGATGCGATAACTTCACATTCACCCACCACTATTGTTATTTAGCATGTAACACACTAGAGATTCATAATTTTGGAGATTGCTAATGATGAGTATTATTACATAAGTCTATTCACAGCTGATTCATAGTAGTTGATTATATTCGAATTAGTTTACTCAAGAGCTACTTTATGAGCTTTACATTTTCAAACCTTCTATATTTATTTTTATTATTTTATTATTTATTTCACTCTATAACGAATATTTGAATTGAATGCATGTCCTTTGGAACCCCCAGTGCGTTGGCACCACCAACATTTTTTATTGATGATTGTCCAGAATATCGTACCAGATTGTCAGCTTTTGCTCACTCGAGGGCGCAAGGAACACTGAAGATTGAGAAAGCACTTTATTGGTACAAATCAGTCAAAATATAAACGTACACTCACACACACCCACTACACACGATCTCATCTCTTAAAAATTATCACGAAGTCCTGTTTCTAAGCAGCAACCCATTCAAAATATTTCATTCGGCCTATTGTGACAAAATTGAGAGGCCCCACTCAATAAAGTTATCGACAAAAACAGGTTTCATGATCATGAATATAACTGAATTGAACTGAAACAATATCAATCAAATAAAATTGATTCACATCGGAGTCTTTTGAAAGACGAATTTCTCTTCTTGGTCTCTGACACTCCGATGTTACTCTTTCGCTTTCTCCTTCTGCTTTCCTAGATATTCCTTCATTTCCATCTTATGTTCTTTTTTCGTTAGTGGAGTCCGTTCGAATGTCTTGTCTTCCACCACTTCGTCTGATTCGTAATCATATTATCACTTTCACTTTTTTTCAATCTCGTGTTGTTCGCCAGTCTCAATTGAACTAAAAAATTTCAACTCAAAAACATGAAATATGGAAGTGAAACTTAGCAAAGCTAAACTTACGCCGCCATGCGGTACGATATCACTTGCTAGCTTTTCAATAATTATTGAAGTTCTTGAAGTTGAGTGGATTCACCGGTACCTGTCAATTTGGCACACCTTCAAAAAACAATTTCTCTCAAATAATATTCATTCCTTTCATTCTGTACAACTTCAGGAGGATTCCATGTTATATCCGTAATATATTCTGCCAATTTATATTTGGCTTTCGCGAAATGAAATATACAGAAGTTTATTCAGCTTTGTTGTCACTCTGTGAGAGAATTATTTGCGCCTATGAAGACTATAGTTTAAGAACTGGATTATTGAGAAAAAATCTGGTGAGGATATCAAAGGCTTGCTGCTGATCGTTACCAGAACTGAACCTTCGATTCCTCGATCTTCCTTCGAATATATGAAGCCCAAATATTCAACAGAATTTATACCAAATCCACATTTCCTAAGTTTTGATATCAAATCCGCCTCCTTCATAGAATCGAAAACGAATCCAAGTCTATCGAACATCTCACCCCTATTTCGTGCAGGAAGGAGTATATTTACGGTGCAGAAAAACTCTAAGTCGTCTCCACAATTTAATATTTAAAGGATGTCAGGACGGTGATTCAGTACATGTTTCGAACCGACATAGGTTCATCATCAGCTGAATTTACATTTAATTATGGAGATGAAAAAAATCAATTGGGAAAAAAGGTCACATGGTGAAGTTTAGATAGACATTAGAAAAAATATATTGAAACGAATTATGAATATTTTTGTAATTAGGGGAATTTAGGACATCCCTAATTACAAAAATATTCATAATTCGTTTCAATATATTTTTTCTAATGTCTATCTAAACTTCACCATGTGACCTTTTTTCCCAATTGAATTTTTTCATCTCCATAATTGAATGCAAAATCAGCTGATGATGAACCTATGTAGGTTCGAAACATGTACTGAATCACCCTCCTGACATCCTTTAAATATTAAATTGTGGAGACGACTTAGAGTTTTTCTGCACCGTAAATCTACTACACTCCACTTTGAGATACAATGGACTTCTAGCACAGGTTAAGGAAGGAGTATGTCATCTAAGTAGGTAACACATTATTCATCAACAGACCAACTACCATATTCATTAGCCTGCAAAATTCAAATGGAGAATTATAAACCAAACATTATCCTTCCAAACTGACCTTGTTCATCCAATAACGATGTACAAGATTTGAAGTTAAAATAGATCTATAACCTTTAGAATTTTCAAGTTGTTTATCAATTGATGGAATAGGAAATGTTAACTCATGAGTTTGTCAGTTTGAACATCTATTGTTGATCACTAATCGAGTTCCTTCTGATTTTCTTTTTATACTAAAATCAATGCATCAGCGTAGCAACTTTTTCTGTCCATAACAATCCCATTATCGCGCCAATTTTTAATAATGTCTTTTATTGTCTCCCTTTCACCCGAATGGGCTCTACAAGGTATACTAATAATAGATCTATCATTATCGACAAAGTTGAATCAAATCTGTACTACTTAGCCCCTCAGATTGCATGCGAAACGATCTCAATATAAATCAAATAAAACAACAAATGAATTGTTAGGTGTTGCCGGGCCTTCGAGACGTGGTCTGCAGGTTTTTGAGCATGAATCTGCGGCAGACATTATCAAAGGCGATGCGGCAACTGTTGAAGTATCCTCCTCTGCTGCGAAACTTTGATTGAATATAGTTCATATGGTGAATCTCTATTTATCGGTCCTAGAATTAATTGGACGTCAAATATCCCTTGTTGACAGAACCGTCTTCTCTCTCATTGGGAGGGTACGTGTATTTTGAACCGCTGTCATCCATGTCCTGTGGAAGTTGAGACTTTCTTTCTTGCGGTTGTTCTTATGTTTATGAGTTTCTATGGCCTCCCAATATCAGCTCATAGTTGTATTCAGTACTTGCGTTCGGTCGAAGTCAATATCATGATCTTTTAACAGAGCGTGTTCGTCCACCGCCGATTTTTGTGTTTGGTCATATCGACAACTCCTTTTCTGTTCCTTCTACCGCATTGTAATGCTCCTCTCAACAGAACGTGTTCGGCCACCGGGTCTTCTGCAGATTTGAGGCTTTCCTGAGTGTCTCACGTAGGCTCGAAGATGGCTCTTACCCCATGTTTCTCCAGAAGTCTTCCAATGGGGTCCATCACACCGTTAATATAGGGAAAGAAAATCCGCCTATTAATGGTTGTTTTAGGGCCAATCATTGAACACCCCTGTTTGGGTCGTAAGGCTGTGACGGTGTGAAGGACCACATTGGAAGACTTTTTGAAGAATATGAGATGAGAACTATCATCAAAACTACGAGTAAAATTCAAGAATGCCTCAGATCTGCAGAAGACCCACGAGATCGATAATCTACTCCGGAAGTGTATCGAATACAATGCAGTGGTGGTTCTGTCTTTATCAGAAGCATAATAAGGAGCATAAAACGCGGTTAACGGAACACACAAGGAGTTGTCGATATGGCCGAACACAAAAATTGGCGGAAACTGAACACGCTTCGTTGAAGGGTAATGATATTGACTTCGACAGAACGCAAGTACCCCATTCAACTATGAGCTATTACTTACGGCTCTACAGGAACACCTCGGAAATTTCTAAACTCAAGAACCTCCACAGAACATTGATGCCAGCGGTTCAAAATACACCGACCCTCCCAATGAGGAGGAGATAAATAGAGACTCGTCATTTGAACCACATCTTTTCAAAGCCTCGCAGCAGAGAAGGATACTTCGACCATGACAGATGCAGAAGAAAGGTCAGGTCCAAAAACCTGCACACCACGGCTCAGAAGCCTGGAAACACCTAACAGTTCATAAGTTACCGGCCGTAAAAGTTAACGAAAACAACTAACCTTTCAACTGAGAAATGATTGCATTGCTGGTCATAAGCTAACGACTCATCTTCGGTGAAAGTTCTTGCCAGACTAACGTGAACGGATGGGGCCTCAACTCGTACAATACATAACGGCCCATTGTTGACATACACTCGATCCTTGCTGTGACTGTTCTAAAACCCTCAACCATCGGCCCTCCAAAACCAGACAACTTTGACTCTCCTGGTTGAATGATTCGTCCTTTCTGCACTGCTCCATTACTTATAGTGCAAACTGGGCTTTCCGGATCAATTCCTGATTGGTACTGGATGTTCTTAACTTTCCGCTGGGCGAATAAATCGCTCAAGAGTATAAGCGTTGCGCGAATCAAATGAAGTTGAATTAATCGTTTGAGTAGTTCGATGTGTCCAGGCTTCAAGCATTGGTTACATGAAGATTCTCGTGGTTTGCTACACTGACCCTTAGAATGCCCTATATCTCTATCTGTTTTGTCCCTGTTACTTTTTCTTCCATTTTCGAAAAAAATGACCTCATTCCTTGATTGATGATTGTTTTTTTTTCGTAAATCTTGTCGGCTCGTAAAAGCTCTGACCACAATTAAATTCATCTTGATTCTTATGATTTTCTACTATTGAACCCATCAAAATTTCAACTTTACTTTCATTAAATGTCAAATTTAAGTTTTCGCGTTATCTCATTTTGTCACGAAAATATGATTGATTTTTTTTTCCGCATTTGTTGCCATCTGTCATCTATACTTACTGTATCTACAAATGTTGATCTAAACTTCGACTCGAAATGATTCTACGTTGGTACACGAACCTATTGATTTCAAATTTTGGAGTCAGTTATCTGTTGGACCTATCAGATGTGACTTTGCAACTGTTAGATTCATTTGTTCATCCCAAGCCTGTGAATTAGCACTTTTTGTGAGCGGTTTCAACCTTGTGTCTATGTTTATCCCCATTAAAATTCCACTATGTTTGCTATTTACTACCCACGTACTTCTACTATATTGTATTCACAATTTGTAATTGAATATAGCCATCAAATTATTTACTCTCTACAAAACCCCACTAAAATCTCCGAAAACTGGACCTTTTCTTAGAAGTGGCGGCAAATTTGGTAACTTAGACAATTCACCATCTTCTCTACTTTGATCAGCATCGCTGACACTGACAAAATTATACGTATTATCTCATCTACCTAAAGCTGTAGTCATTTTCATACAAATCAGCCTACAAATAATTCAGATTTATCAAAAGTTCTTGTTTTCTTTGTACAAAACCTATTTTGCTGATCCTAGCGAGCTTTTTCCAAATACTGTTCTTTCCCTTTCTACCCCTACTAAAGCCTATGTCTATATCACCGTGTGAAACTACTGATCAATTTAATACTACTTTACAACCTATCGAAAATCTCCACTAGATTTGATAACTGTCAAATTTTCAAATCTTGCCAGGTCTGGCACCTAAAACGTATTTGGTGTTCAAGAACCACTTCTGAAATATTAGCTTCTGCTCATCTGAATGGCACAAAATACTCTGAAGCTTCAGAAAACACTTCATTGGTACAAATCAGTCAAAAGAAAAGTTGTATCTTGCCATAATCTTATCTGTGAAAAATTACCAAACAGTCCTGTTTCTAGGCAACAGTTAATTCAAAATATATCAAGATAGCGAATTGATGGTGTATCAATTTTCTCTTTCAGTTGTTCTATTGAGAGCTTTTCTTAGCTGCACATCATCATCGCTTGCCACGGAAAGTGATAGTAAACACCCCTATTGATATGTGTGAATCATCTAAGGAGGAATTCTTCAAATGAAACACCCCAAGAGTTGGTTCGACCACACTTCCTACGAATGATCCCATCCCTTATATGGTTATCAATACCAGTCCTCCATCCACAGACACTCAATAGTCACTTTGTTCTGATAAGACCTGGCGAATAAGGAGACTTAGACCTCAGCGTCAAGTTACTCAAATTCTTTGGCAATGGCTCATAAGTGGGAGCCGGAAAGTCGATAGAACAACGATCCCAGACGCAGTTCGACCGAAATTTTAAGTGATCATATATGTACAGGGTGGCCCAATAGTGCGTAATTGCTAGATTTATGGATAATGCGGAAAGATACGAAAAAAGATGTAGATGAAAGGTACATGATATCACATGTATTTTTCCGTGAAAGCAAATGATATACTTTTTTACAATTGGAAAATTCATTTTTTTTCTGTCAATACAATGGTCTCATAGTTCCCCACTCAGCGCTACTTTTTTTTCTGTCACATTGCGCTGTTCTCAAGTAACATTTCATTATGAAACTCGGGAGTAAAGCCGGCTCAGAATGAAACAGCTGTTATTGAGTTGTTTTATGAAATATTTCAAAGTTAATCGTTGATGTGCCTCAGAGAACACCAAAATACCATGATCTGAGAAATATTTACCTTCACACAGGATGCTTCGAATGTTACTTTGGTTATCGTCAAGTAGAGTTAAAGTTAATGCGATTTTTTCAAATGGAACACCCTGTATATTACTCTGTTTCGCATTCTTCATTAAATTACCTATACAGTGAAACCAACACATTATATGTCAGTATCACTACTTTTATTCGGGTTCGAAGGCCGTCGTTTTTTGGAATTTCTTCCTGACGTTTCGCTGGCTCGAGTGGCTAGCTTCTTCAGAGGTTCATTCATCTTGGAATTCACTCCGATGACTGGAGATTGTTTCTTCGCAAGTTGTATTTATGCCGATTCAGGTAGTTTGCGGTGCTAATTATTCCATTCGGATTCGTGGAATTGTCATTAATATTGATTACCTTGTTTACTTCCTGTGGGTTCGGAGAATAATCATCATTAATATCTGAAGAACTACCTGCAGTTATTATCGATTTTCTTAAAATGGGATTCCATATTCGGTTGAGGTTGACAGCTTCTTCTTTTCTGTTGAAATTATCCGTGTGTTTGTGGATTTCTATTGCCTCCCGTACCAGTCGGCTATGGTATCCCTGGTTGGGTGCAATCAGTTTTGCATTTTCAAACAGAATCCTGTGGTTTCCCTCACTAAGTGCGTGTTCTGCCACAGCCGACTTGTCAATTTGCCCTAGTCTGCAGTTTCTCTCATGTTCCTTTAGCCTAGTTCCCATGGATCTTTTGGTGGTACCGATGTATACCTTCCCACAGGTGCACGGTATGCGATAAACCCCTGCTGCAGACAGTGGATCTCTTTTGTCTTTAGCCGATCTGAGGCTCTGTTGAATCTTCTTTGTGGGTTTAAATACAGTTTTTATGTTGTATTTACTCAGGAGTTTTCCAATTCTGTCTGTGACCCTCGGGATGTATGGCAAATATGCATGTGCAACTATCTGAACGTCCTCCTTGTTTCGAACAGTGGAATTCTTCAGTTTCATGGCCCTGTTGATCTCGGGTACACTGTATCCATTCGACCTCAAGGTCACTTGAAGATGTTCCAGTTCTTCCTCCAGATGTTCTGGTTCGCATATTCTTCGAGCACGTTCCGTTAGAGTAGAAATGACTCCTCTCTTTGGAGGAGTCATTTCTACTCTAACGGAACGTGCTCGAAGAATATGCGAACCAGAACATCTGGAGGAAGAACTGGAACATCTTCAAGTGACCTTGAGGTCGAATGGATACAGTGTACCCGAGATCAACAGGGCCATGAAACTGAAGAATTCCACTGTTCGAAACAAGGAGGACGTTCAGATAGTTGCACATGCATATTTGCCATACATCCCGAGGGTCACAGACAGAATTGGAAAACTCCTGAGTAAATACAACATAAAAACTGTATTTAAACCCACAAAGAAGATTCAACAGAGCCTCAGATCGGCTAAAGACAAAAGAGATCCACTGTCTGCAGCAGGGGTTTATCGCATACCGTGCACCTGTGGGAAGGTATACATCGGTACCACCAAAAGATCCATGGGAACTAGGCTAAAGGAACATGAGAGAAACTGCAGACTAGGGCAAATTGACAAGTCGGCTGTGGCAGAACACGCACTTAGTGAGGGAAACCACAGGATTCTGTTTGAAAATGCAAAACTGATTGCACCCAACCAGGGATACCATAGCCGACTGGTACGGGAGGCAATAGAAATCCACAAACACACGGATAATTTCAACAGAAAAGAAGAAGCTGTCAACCTCAACCGAATATGGAATCCCATTTTAAGAAAATCGATAATAACTGCAGGTAGTTCTTCAGATATTAATGATGATTATTCTCCGAACCCACAGGAAGTAAACAAGGTAATCAATATTAATGACAATTCCACGAATCCGAATGGAATAATTAGCACCGCAAACTACCTGAATCGGCATAAATACAACTTGCGAAGAAACAATCTCCAGTCATCGGAGTGAATTCCAAGATGAATGAACCTCTGAAGAAGCTAGCCACTCGAGCCAGCGAAACGTCAGGAAGAAATTCCAAAAAACGACGGCCTTCGAACCCGAATAAAAGTAGTGATACTGAAAACCTCGGCCGCGAAAGCCTCAACTACATTATATGTCATTTCTTGGCATTCTTTCATCACTTGCGTTTTTCAAAAATTTTATAAAATTTTAGGATATAACAAAGAACCGAAAATAATCACATTCATAATACATTTTCAAAACGCCCTTCACCTTGTTCTGTACCTTTTCTGATTCTCTGAAGTTTCTTCTCGCGCTGCTAAATATTCGTTGGGATGCCTTACGAGTTTTCAATTTCATATCCCCTTGTGTAGTAGTGGCAATGCGGTAAACTTCCGCAAATAAAAATCCAATGATGTTAGGTCCAGTCACCACGGCGGCCAAGGAATATGTCCTTCTCGTCAAATCATCTGGAAACATTACATACAGCTCACCACATATATTCCCCAAAAAATGTGCTGCTGCCCCATATAACTGAAGCCACATTTCATCTTTCATGTGTTTAGGTAGGCGTTCTCTGTGGAATCGAAGAATTTCTTGTTCATTCGATTTTCTTTCGAACGCCCGTCAGCGTAATCATCCATATTACCACCCCATACATTTATGTTGATGATAGTAAGAATATACTTTATGTAAATTTTCGGTTCCATTTTAATGGTGGTTGTGCCTTTTGGCAAATCCATTTCTATGGAAGTTTGCATAGAAGGTTCTTTGTGAAATTTGTTATTTTTCAAACTTCTGACAACTGAAGATTTTGATATCTCTAAATCTATGAGAGCGATATGCATTTATTGTCTGAAAAATTTAACAATCTTTAGAGAAACGAATAAGGGATCAAATCTGAGATTTATAGAACTAAAAAAATTCCACACAGAGTGGCATTGTTGACCAGATTCCGCCTAAATGGACGTCCACAATAAGTACATATTCAAGCTAAACCGTACCTAAAATGGACGGTCCGGGACATATTGAGGAAGTAGGTGAAAAATAGTTCCAATAAAATTTTCAAGCAGAACATAAGTCAGTAGCAAGAATGTTTATTGAGAAAACTGTTATGATCATTATTTTCATTTGGATAGTGTTGGAGATATCGATTGCCAAATTGATACTGAAGATTGTTCTGAGAAATTCATTAATATTTTGTTAGTGAAACTTTTTGTGAAAAAAAGGATACGTCTCCATAACTTGTCAATTGGTAGTTTTCGAAAAAAATTCGAACAGACAAAATTGAGTCCATCAATATCCATATAATATATGCAAAATGAGACAATGTCTGAGGTTTCTTGAATATTGATTATAATAAACGGTGAGATCTTCAATATCGATTTGGCAATAGTCATCGTGAACACCTTTTGAAATAATAATAATAAATTTTATCACTGCCTGGTCCACCAAGATTCTCGAGCAGACTGGTATGTGTTTTGCTTTAGAACCGAACTGAAATAGTTTTTTGTACAACAAAAAGGTTGGATAAATTCACTGATGAAATCGCAAAGTGGCGCCCCAGGCTAGTTGTGATCTAATGGAGATTTGAGGAGAATAATCAAGTCGATTGAGCAAATATGAATTAATCTATTTGCTCGAACTGTTGGCATATTATTCTTAAATGAGTTCAAGCTCAGACCAGAATTGCTTTCGATGCAGTCTTTTTTTGGAGTTGGTAACAAAGTTCAATGTTGGAAATAATGAAAATCGTTCAGCTCCACAATTAATAATCCCATTCAATCAGTGAATTGTACTTCAATACTTTTTTCTTCATATTATATTATTATCCTCCTTCCAGTTGCGGTAAAATACGATAAAATATTTCGTAAATGTATTTGTAAGTTATACACAGTAAAACAACGAGTATTTTCAGTGTGGTTCATGAAAATCTCATTCAAACTGTTACTTAGTAAAAACAACAAAAAATTCAATATTTTTTAATTATTTTCACAACGAGATGAGAACATAAAATGGATGAAAGGATGAAAATAACATTTTTTTAAGAATTAAATCAAACGTTAAATGGTAGCATTGATTGTTGTTTTTCTGTGGTGCTTTTCTTCTCCCTCTCAAGCCAAGATCTCACAGCAGCATCTTCAATGAAATGAAATGAAAAGTTAAATTTTCATTATATTTTTTGTTATGAAGGATAGCGAACATTTTACCTGATTTTCATAATTGTCTGGTGAAAATTTTAAGTATATTTACACATTTCGAAAACTAAGGTATCATCAACAGTAAATAAGTTCCTTTCTATTGTTTTAATAACTCGTGTTGAGTGATTAATATCACTGCTAAGATCTAATAACATTAGGGTCAAAATTTCAATTAACATTTACGTGGAGAATGTTGGTACAAGAGGAGTATCACGAAATTGTTTGCAGTTTCTCTGTAAGTTGTGAAATATCTCTTGAGTAGTATTGCAGTTATTCAACTTATGAAATTATCAACTGAAATGAAATAGAAATTTGAAATAAAAGTGTTTATTTTCAAATAAATTCTGAGAAGCAAAGTCTTGGAAGTTGCCTTTAATTTTTTTTCTAAATTTTTTTAAGCAAATATTAGCAAATTCGAATTTCAGGAACATCTTCAGAACTATTTAGTTGACTCATCCTGATAGAGGTTTTCTTTAAAAATGCAGCTTTTTCGAAACTCACTTCTCAACATTTTGGATAGTTGTGCGACATGAAACGGATTCTTTTCCTTTCTGCCCATCAAGCTGCAATTTGTAGCCATCCATTGGTCATCAATAAAGGTATAGCCCTCTTGTTGAATTCTGAAGGGCTGTTCCCATCAAGTTTAGCAATTCCTGTGACCTATAAATAAGTCGATACATTGAAAAAATACTCAAAAGTGTTGTTTTTTTCTTTCAAATTGGCACTTTTGTCATTTGGTATAACATCAGAATATAGTAATAACAATGTTTCTAACATTACTCGTCTCTCATTATAACAAACAAAATACTCACAACATTTCGAAACATTTCTTGACTTTCATTTTCAAAATCGTTTTCAGTTTTAAATGAGAGTTGATTGAATGCTGTAAATATTTGATACTCATATTGAGATAGTTGTGAAAACACATGTAATACGTAATTTTATCTTCTGAAAAATTCCTTCAGGCGAGTCTCAACCACATACGGAGTAGCTTTATGGGCTGACTGCTGACAGAAAACAGCTACTCCTCTGGCTAATACAAATAAGTAAATTGAACTTTGATATAGTTTTTCACAGAAATATCCGCATATGCTTTCATGTGATCTTGTATCACAAGTACCGAAATTGGGGACGGACACTCATTTGCAGGCTAGTTTCGGGCTTCTAGGCCTCTCGTCAGTGTGAAGTAGTTTCCACTAACAGCCAGATAATTGTTTTCAAGTGTCAAGTGTTCCTGTCCCAACAAAAAATAATTCTTCCGTGAAGGCACCGGTCTGATATACCATATATTCCATTCTCGAAGGTGGGAAAAATGAATAACATTCGTTTTTGGAAGATTTTTACTAATAACATTTCTTCGGCAAAAATCGGCTGGTTCGATTTTTTTTCCTTTTGAGATCAATCAGAAGACATCAGAATGGCAGTTATTGTTTCTGAAATATTTGCCAAAATTAGAACCTTCAAATTTCGTTTTTAGGATCTACAGCCTGGGCTTCGAATGATATGGAAAGAAAAGGCAAAGAAACTTTCGATACTGTTTCATATTTGTTATAATCTGATATGAACCCCATTTTCAATGAAATGTTCTGTTCATTATATTTCATTATAAACGTAAGTTTTTTCGAATACAGAATTCTTGTTTTTGCTCCGATTTTTGTAGCTGTAATAACAAATTCAGCCATGTATAAACAATACATGTGTTTTTTGTATAGGGGTAATTAATATTTTTCTGTTTGTTACTTTATATAACATTTCCCTCCGATATGTGGAGTTGATGTGTACATATTTGAGTTCTAGACCCAAAAAAAGTATCGTTCCTTACTTTTTTGAGGTAGCTCTGACCAGGAATTCTATGGCCATGCACTGATGATAAGAATAACGATAGAAAGCACATGTATTGTAATACAAGAGTTGAATATGTTGTGACAATGGCTACCAAAGTTGAAAGAACTGTCCGTAATTGAAAATAAATTTGATTTCAAAGTATAAACGAAACGTCGCGTTGAAATCGTCTAGTATCAGTTTATAACAAATATAAGACAGTAGTGAAAGTTCCTACGACTTTTTTCATATAGCATTCGAAATGGAAGCGGTGCACCAAAAAGTGACATTAGACAATTCTACTTTTTGGCGAACATATCAAAAACAACTCCTGATATTATCAATTTGAAAACAGATTATTTTAGTTCCCCCTAAAGGAAAACTTGTGTCCGATTCAACTATATATATATATATATATATATATATATATATATATATATATATATATATATATATACTCGACTGTCGAAGTCGAGTTCGGAGATCGAAACTCAAGACATCACGTAGAAGATGGCAAATGAGACTTTGTTTGCCGAAACGTTGTGAGAATTATCCTTCAGAGGATCAAAACCACAGAACACGGAATGAAACCCGAAAAAACAACGCATCATACTTCGTCCGTGAGAATCTTCATGCTAACATATATATATATATATATATATATATATATATATATATATATATATATATATATATATATATATATATATATATATAGGTATATTGATTCCTTATTTATTGTACATTTCCAAAAATGATTTTTTTGTATATTTTTATAAATGGATGTCTCAGGAGGAAACAAGAAGAACTGAATCAAACCCCACTCAGTGTGAACTTAAAAATTAATTTCACTTCATCTGCATATCATCAGTGCATCTGCAAAGTTTAATCGTTGTATCATACCTACAAGATTGCATGAATCAATTCAGGCATATCTTCTTCTTTGACTTCAACTATCAAAAACAACTTTTTGCGATGAAGGCTACGATTTTCTGAAAAATATATGAAATTATAAAATGGAATAATTCCTTTGAAAAAATTTTACTTTTTTTATAGCCAGTGTCAACGACCGAAACGAAGCTTTGCCATACGATGAGGGAAGTTATTATCCTCAATATCCACCACCACCCTTTCAACCTTTCTGGCCTAACTATTATCCTAATTTCCACCATCCTTGCTTTCTTTCAGAGCTTTCTGAAGATGACACTTCAAAAAATAATACTCCGTTGAACACACCCATTCATGCATCTACACCTGGACCTGCACAAAGACAGATTCCAGTACCATTTTGGGGATATTTACCTCTATCGCATTATCCAACACATAAAAAACCGTCCACATCAGGAGAGAGCGATTCAGATGCCTCTTCTAATCCCAGAACTACGCCAATACCTTATTGGCCTTACGGAAATCCAGTAGAGCACGGTAATGACATGGAAACTGAAGAGTTTAGAACCATGCCGCAATATCCTCCATATTTTGATCCGTATTATTATTATTACTATTACGGTTATATGCCAATGTACGCACCTTATCCTTATCATCAAATGAATGACGGAGGTGTACATTATACCGAATACTATACTGGTGAGAGTGAACTGACATCTGCTAAAAATGAAACAGATCCAAAGATCGTTCCAGAGAACATCTCAGCTGAAGGTGTCCATTTAGACAGAAATAATGAATTAAAAGAGCGAATGGTGCAGATGACAGATTCCGAATCTGATTCAGAATCTTACGAATTACCGATTCAAAAGAGCTCTAGCTGTTTGAAATCGGCCAGATCAGTAAAAGATATTAACATCTACAATGTTCAAGGAGACGATTCAGATGACGAAGATGACTCAGAAGATTCTGATGAGGAAAATTCCTCTTGTATCTTGGAGGGTGATACACTTCCACACGAACTCAGCGTTATACTAGAAGAAAGCGAAGGAAGAACTGAGTCTAGGCTTAGAACAATTAGCGTTGTGAGTGATTCAACAACAATTGCTGATCTAAGTGACAATGAGAATGAAGACAATACTAGCCAGGTAAGAATGCCACTGAAATTATGTATAAGCGTCGGTGAAGAGTATGGAAAAAATGTTATTGTTGAAAATGGCAATCTCAAGACATTCGGTGATACCGAAATATATGCATCATATACGCTGAAGAGTCATTCTGTAACTACCAGAAAACAATCTCCATGCAAAGAGTTCGGAGAAGACGATCAAACAATCAAACAAAATAACAATGAGGAGAATCATAGTGAAAAATCTGAAGAAAAGTTCAATGGAACCATTGAAGAATTAGATGATGGTAAAGAAAGTGATGAGAGTGAAGATTGGTGGGGAATATTGGGCAAAGAGGATGACGACCCTAAACCAAGGAAGCCGCTATGTGACGTAAATACAGATGAAGAAGCAAAGGAATGGGATACCTTGAAATCATCATCAAATTTGTTAGGGGAAGATAAAGACCAAAATAATTATGCCAGTGCCACATATAATTCCACAGTAAAAAATGTTTGTCGTATAGAGGAAAAAGCGAAAAGCAATACATCGGATTATAATGAAACTAGAGAAATAAGTAATGAACTTTCCAATTCTTCAGATGAAATGATCGAAAGTAATAATGAAAAGGAAATATTTTCGATCTCAATATCTGAATCTCACAACAATCAACCTGGAAATGACAACATATCAAGAATAATTTCATCAGAAAAAAATTCAGGAACTTCTAGTATTTATGATAATGTTGAGGATTTTGAAGTAGATACCAATGGAAAACTTATGGAAATGGAAAACTTCGTTGCTCAATTAGAACAAATTCAAGAATGTTGTGGATTATGGAATACTTTTCCATCGATGGAATCACGACAAAAACAGTTGCAAAAGGAGATAAATGACGACACGATAACTGAATCTAATATAAATGATGTGAAAGACAAAAAAATAGCTGCCAGTACTAATATTGGAAACAATATAACTAAAATAAAAAATTCACTGGAACATGATAAAAAAACGATTTCAATGTTCGAATCAACCAGAGAATGTTCTACTAATTATACTGAGTATAATTCATGTACGAGCCCTGAAACCTTTGGTAATGGAAAATGTACTCTCGAAACGAATGAGTTCATGGGGATACAATATAAAAAAGAAGCAGATAGACATTCAGTGGATCAGTTAGATTCAGATAAAACCTCAGATGAATCAGAATACTCTTCTGAAGAAGAGGAAAATGGAAATATTCTCCTAGAAAATAATTCAACCAGTAATGAAGAAGAAGTGAAAATTCCTTCAATAAAAGATCGTATCCAAGCCTTGAAAGACAGCATCAAGCAAAAACAAGAAAGGATATTACAACAGAAAACTGAAATTTCTGTTAAAGAAAAAGAGTGTGTTTATTCAACTGATCGTGGTAGAACAAAATCAATATCGACGAAAAGCAGTATAAAATCATTTGAAGAGTTGAGTGAGGAAGAAGAAATCGATTCTGGTGTTACATCGGATATGAGTAGACATATATCTGATACAGAAGAGTTCTTGGAACTGAAAAAACTCACTCGATACCAACGTGCAGCTACACATTCAAGATTATTCAAACTCTTACAAGAACAATGTGAAAATGAGAATTCGGAAGAAGAGAACGAGACAACGAATGAGAATTTCAAGCGACATCAAGATAGTAATGAACAACCTAGACGAGATCATCTCAGACTACCGCTAAGTGAAGATTTCGATTCTGAGAAACGTCTTGAGAGTAACAATATCTCTCCAGTGAATGAACGATTGGTTGGTGAACTTGTTCAAAGTTTTCTGAAGCGTAAAAAGGCACAAGTATTCAAAAATATGCCTCCTGAGAGGTTATTTGCTGCTGCAACGAAAATACTTCACGAAGAATTTGAAGCATATGAAACTCCTACGAGTTGCAGCAGTTTTCTGTCTCCGTTGAGAGGTAGTACTGGATATTCAACAGCGGTTCATACTCCACAAGAGTTTGTAAATAATCATGAGGAATATAAAAATTATTATGAATCTTGGAGTGGAGTCGAAACAGCATATGATGAGAGCTATGATATATTACCGTCTGAAGCTTTCAAACTACTCCAAGAACATTCTAGTTACAGTAAAACGGGTGCTCTCGCAGGATTATTGGCAAAGTGCCCTAGGGTGGTATCCTCAAAAAATGTTCACAAAAAACTTATGAAATTACTAGAAAGTTCTGAAAATTCCATAACTGTCCTTGATAAACCTCCCCCACATACGAACGAAGTGACGAACGCCTCTTGAAATCCAAAGAGTGAAATTAGCGAAAATTGATAAATTGTCGGACCCCTGTTATGAAAGAGGTATCGAAATTGGTGCGAAATATTGTGAAATTGGCACGTAGGCTTGAAGTTTTTGCGGCTCTCCTATTTCTGCAAGCATAAACACCTAATTTTATAATAGAATGCGTGGATTTCAGTCAAGAAATATCGATAAAGAAATACAGAGGAAATCAATTTTGTTCTTGATACTTATTGACAATTGTTTCTCAAAGCGATGGTATTTGTACTCGAAACAATTGTCAACAATTGTCAATGCTCTACCAAATGATTTTGTGAACGTATATGAATACGAATTTGTTTCTTATTGATGAACACTTGAATATTGCTAACTTCGCAGCACCATCGTAATCATACACAACTGGGTTTTTATTGCTAGCGATTACGGTCTATGCATTTTAGTAACACCCCACGAAAATATTTCATAGATATTTCAATTTCTCTCGGAGTAAACTCCACCTTAAAGGCTCTCATGTGAAAACAATACTTTTATTTGCATTTGACGCTGAAGTCACTTACTGATTGTGAGTTGTGAATATGTTTTGAGCAAATGATACTCAATTCGTCTAAGAAATATTAACATTATACTCGTTTACAATTAACAAAATACAAGTAATCAGCTTTTCTACATTTCAGAAGTACAAATGACTTCTCATAATAAGGTGTAGTTTGCTACTAAAGAGAATTTAACCTTATATAACAACTTGTGTACCCACAATACTTCATTTAACACATTTCATAAGACCACAGTTTTACATATTGCATGGTTTTGTGTGTCTAATATTCTAACAGTTTCTACAATCTCAGATGTTTGTGTGGAATAAAACGCATGTTACTTTATATCAAATGCAAATCAATATTATTGGATTCACCAACGGAGAAGTTATTGAATTTCTTGTGTGCCTCAATTTTCGAAAATTCAGAGGAGGGATATAAGTACCAGTAAGGTACTTTTCCTAACGATTATTTCGGGATATATTGATCTGAAAGATACGAAACAAACTCATTATAAAAAATCTGTTGATTGAACATATTCGCGACTTTTTCAATCAAGATCTATCGAGATTCAATGTTATTTATGCAAATACGTAGTAAAATTGACATCATTTGTTGCTGACTATATAGATAGACTTTGCGTCTGTGGGCTTTTGAAAAATATATTGAAATGCTCCTGTCGAGGAGGTTTTCATTTTCAGTTCCATAATGTACTTAGGTATGATAACTCAATATGAAGTATGGAATGACTTTATGTGTATGGAATAATCAATACATATCTTTTGACTTTTTACCTATATACGTAACAATTCCATAATCGTTTCCCTCAACCACACATATAAATTAGGGATAATTATTTGTTGAGTTATGAATTTTACGGTCAACAATAAAAAATAGTATTAGAACAAGTTATTCCATACAGTATCCAAGAAAAGATGAACTCTGAAAATTAGGATGTGTTAAAAATAATTATACTAGTTTCATAACGGAGTACAATGAAAGGCTTGAATAAATGCCAATGAGCTGTTTCGATTCTGAAAACAAAAGGAACATTTTTGTTAGTAATAATGGAAAAAATATCACATTCACCCAATTTTTTGTAGTGATACCTATTGATCGTATAGAGAAGAGAATTGTCTGTGGTGAGCTTTGTAGTTCTTCTGATAGTCTGATGTTTATTACTTTCATGAAATTACAAATATTATCATTCATAATGCACTAGTTCAAGAAAAATTAAAATGAATGAACACTTTTTCACCCTTCTTCTTCTCCTAACCGATATAAAACACATACTTCTTAGCGAATGAACCGTTTGTGGATGATATACATACATCACAGAGAATGACTATAATTATTCGTGTCATTCCTTTATTAAAAAATTGTGTTTTTTCATTTTCAGTTCAGAAAAGGAAAAAGTTAAAAAAGATCTCTGAAAATGTTTCATTTGCGAAATAAAACATTTTGCTGTCTCTTCCTCCTCAATTTACCTCTCCATTACGTTACATTCAAATATGGAAAATATTACCTGAACTTTATATGTAGGTTCTCACTGACAAATTCATTTTGATTTTTTGATGAGATGAACGACATGGAAATCATCATAAATTTAAATAGTTTTCGATGATCGAAGGAAAACATTTGTATTACTTTCAGTTAAGAAAAAACTCATGAGTCTGTTGAAGTCGTTTGATAAAAATGGAAACTGGATCCGTATCCTACACCCACAAAATCGCATATAATGTATGATGTAATAATTCGAGTATGAAAAGTTTCGAAATTAATTTCGAAATATGATTTTCCACTATAATAATAGTAGAATAGCAGCCTTCTGTCAAAACTATCTGTCTGCAACGAGGTCCTACTTATTAATTCCTATTTATGTTCCATCCATAATTATTCAGGCTGGTATACTCACAGTTAAGTTCATCGGTAACAATATTCTTCATTTTCATCATCATAATTTTGCAGAATATCGAATCGACAGCATAAGTTTTAGATTCATCTGAAAATTACTGACAGATGAAAGATAAATGAATCGTATTAAACGATGAATTTAAACTTGACCATTTGTGCGCTATCACATGATCTCAGAATTGAAAATTGGTAACAGTGGCTTCTCTAGAAGAAATGGATATTATATAACTTCTATGGTTCTAACTGAATGTCATAAAAAATTATTGATCGATTTTGAAAAAGTTTTATGTCGTGTACAGTTTACTTACCCAATAGGAGATTCAAATCCAAGACTTTCCTCATTATCACCATATTTGCTAAGTTAATTATGTTATCATCTATATTTTGTGCTGTTTTCATTTCATTCACGAAGAATATAGACAAGACGAGCCCAATGTATTCAGAAATGAATGTATCTTATTGAATCAACGATATATTCAAGAAATTTCAAAACGGATTCAGTTTAATTATATACTAAGACAAAACTAATCATAAGATTCAAATAGTCATTTCTTTGATATAAAATTAATACTACTGTTCAATGTTGTGGGTTCTTTCGAATCCAACTTCAACTGTAAATTGCAATTTTATAGAATAAATGAATTTATATTTTTTTCGTTTTAGGTCCAGATCATACGGATTTCTAGATATTTCTGGAAACCGCGAAGAGAACATGAAAATAGTCTGCGATCTTTTGAGCTGAATGATGAATATATTTTCCTCAGGGGCCTATAAAACTAGGCACTTTTGGGACAGAAAAGTGTGATTGTTTCGCTTCCAGTCCACGCATTTTTCGATTCACATTTTTTGCAATGATATTCTGTAAATAATTTCTGTTGTATCACTGAATTGTTGTTATTCAAATATGCTAGGATTGTTTGGACTTTGTCTTTGGATATAAATCAATTAATCATATTATAGTATGGGTATTGTGAAAAATGAATAGTTGTATCATAAATTGAAAAATATTTGATGAACATTTGTTCGATAAAATATATGATTTCCAATAAATATCGTCAAAGGTATGTTTGTGTATTTTATTCACTCTGTAAATGATATTGATGAATTAGTTTCGTTCTCTTTTTCAATCCCGAACATGCATATTGCGAAACTTATACGTGTAATGCACCATAAGCAGAATTCCAACTCTGTTTGAGGACAATAATATTTAGGTGTCAGTGAAATTGTAATTTCATGTTGAGTGTGCCACTTGAAATTTTCCGAGAGTTCTAATAAAATATGGTGAGTTTATCTAGAGTGTAAATATTTACAGCCTCAAACGTTGTATTCACTTCCACTACGTTCAACGGTTCTGTAGTAAATAATGAAAGTTATCAAAGTTTTCAAAATTTAGAATTTCCGTTGGACCGTTGTATTTGAGTTGAGATGAGAACATGTATTATTTCACCTTTCTCAAATTCAACGTTGTCTTTGTCTTGGAAGGAAGATCATTTCACGAATAATTTCGAATCAATATTGCATGTTCAGGTTTTATAATAGGAAATGAACGATGCAGGATCTCCTCCACCTAGTAGTAATATTGTGCCGAGATATTCGATTTTGCTATTGATTTACCTGCAGATATCATACTCAGTATAAACATATCCAAAAAATGTGTCATGCAGTAGTTTGGCTTACAACCTCCAAAGTGATTTAGAATTCGTTTCTCCTCTTCCTCAGTAAACGTGATGCTCGTAAATTGTTGGTGGTCAAATGAGCGAATGCTCTCACTTGCTATGGGTTCGAACCCAGGTCACGGTTGAAAAAGTTCTGACTGGCTGTATGCGATAGGAAATTGTTGCTTGCCTGGATGCTAATCTTGGTATGAGGAGTCTGTCTGTTTATCGCGTGCACAACCGACCCGGTAGCACTGTGGGTTTTCTGAGTTTTCCTATATTTGAAATAGCAAATGTGTTTCATAGCCCTACGGCACTCAAGACCAATGGCCCAGAATGCAAGAGACGGATAATGTTCTTGTAAGCCACAAGCTATATGAAATATAATTACTAATGTGGATTCAGGAATGAGAACACACTTCTTCTAGTTATAAAACAGGCATTCAAAATTTCCCAAGATAGTTACGTTGACAGGGTACTTTCATTGAAATATATTCCAGGTTTTTCCTGGCCAATTTGTTCTGATTTCCAGTACCTGTCTTGAACAGTTTGAAAATGAGGAAAGTATGTTCATGAGATAGGAATGAATCCAATACCCTCTTCATCAATCGAAATAAATAGTGACAAGAAACAACATTCAGCTGGAAAAGTTTCGAAAACTCAAATATATGACAATTATAAAATAACGTGTAAATGATGAAACGTTAATTGAATTGAACGCGCATCACGATACATGCGCGTTCATGCACTTGTTAACCTCGAAATCGATCGGAATTACTTATTTCGAGTGTGAAGGTGGATTCATGCAAGCCAACTCAATTTATATTTAATTGAACTTAGTAACTTAAGAAGTTCGATGTTCGGAATCAAATAGAAGCATTCATGCATTATGCATTATATTTAGCAACTTATAAAAAAAAATACGATAACGCTCCAAAAATTTGTAAGCTGTTAAAATCAGTCGCGCATATAGGTCGCGCATATCTTCGCTTTTCAAGTTTGGGAATCGTTGCACGAATGCCCCTTTTTTTATAGAACTTTTTAAGATAAGTTAAGTTAGATACAAGTTAACGTGGCTTGCATGAATTCACCTTTATAGTGGAAAATGCTAGAAGTAATGAAATAGGTGGAATGATGTGTACCCGGACACCTGGGAGAAAATAAAGAAGTCTTTTTATTGATGTGCGAGAAAGGCGGGATATAACTCGATATAGCTTGCTGATCATATGTGGAAAATGTTGGGTTGGATGCCAGACAAACTCACAGGAAAATGAATTGTGACCCGAAATGGTTCCACGTGAAATTCTACATAGGATGGAGAAAGTTAGTCTAAGCCTAATCTTTGGTCTGTGAGAGAAGAGCAATTTCGTAGTTTTGGAATATATATCTCTGAATCAAAGACCTGTAAAAAAATTGTTCATGTCTAGATTAAGAAAAATTTTGAGCGTTGATAATTATATACGAGTGTCCAAGTGGTTGATGAAATATGAACATGAAAACACTTATTAGTAGTAAAACAGTTCGCATTACTTTATACAGGCACCGAAAACCAATCAGAAACACATGTGTTGTGAAAATGCAAAACGTAGATTTTTATTCAAAGGGGGAGATTTTTCTATATCCCCCCACCCCTTGGTCACTATCACACATGCAATTTGAATAAGGAAAATATTAAGTGTGGCGCACCTCTAAAAAAGTAATTTCATAAGGAATTCAGCTATATCCATTTTCACCACCAAACTTTTTAACTTTTGGCGCCATTTTGTGGGAAAAACAAATGTTCCGTATTTCAAATTATAAGACTTCATTTGCAAGCTAATTTGAGATAGATTCGGTAACAATCCAAATATGGTCTGATTCGGTTCAAAATTGAAATGTGGTGGTTTTCAGTGTAGCAATTTAAGAGTTTTTTGTCAATGCAAAAAACCAAGATGGCGGATGAAATTTGTGATTGTGGTTCGATTCGATTCAAAATTGGCCTAAAGGGATTCTTTAGGTTTCCAGTAAGAAAATAAAGAATTTTTTAAGATGATTGGAAAAAAAACTCTTTTACAAATGCGTTACAGAATAGAACTTTTACCGCACAAGAATACCTATTTTGTACACGCGACAAGTTTTTGAATCTGTAACGCACAGCATAGCCTACGTCACACATTTAAAAATATTATATTTCCTTTTTAGCGTATTTGTGAAAATGTTTTTTTGTACAACTGGCAAAAAAACTTGACATTTCTGCATCTCTATTGCTTTTTTCACCTAAAAAATACTTTTTTTCACTAACAAAATAAACATGAAATATTACTTCATGGAGAATTGATTTTTAACAGCGTCAATAATCATTTGATTATTCATCATTTAACAACTTCAATTGTTGCAATAAAATAATTGATAATAGACTTTGGAAAATCACTTCCAGCATAAAGTAGCGAAGATCTCTCTCTCGTTTCTGGATGGCTGTTGCTTCCCATCGGGCGCAGTTAGCCAGTCGCCTCCTGTGACGTCACAGGAGCTTCGTCCGGGGACGTGGCGGACTTGCTCGTAGCAATGCCTACGTCCGGATAAACTGTCCAACATACTTGAATAAAAATTTTGACACTGCTAAGTTTTTTAGTCAACTTCTACTAGGAAGCCCTTTTTACCATCAAGGTGGATTTTTTTTGTAGGGAGTGCCTCCTCTACGTGGTCATCCGGACCACCCCGGCCTCTAACCGGCGTGAATAGGGGAGGTTTATCTATTTTTTACTACATTAAATTCTGCCACTTGCACAAAACTAAAAAACGTTCAAAAAAAAACACACAAAAACTGATTAAATATCTGATCGACTTCTGCATGGAAGTCCCATTTACCACTAAGTGGATTTGTTTTTCTTCAAATGCTCGTACTAACACGGCAGACATACACAACACATAAAACTGAGCCCCGCAATCACACATGATATCCTCGTACCATCTTTGTGAACGGTCGTTATCAACACGTCGTCCGTTCACTATCACGGCAACCACGAGACTAATTCCCGAAGATGTTCCATGTTGCTGCTGATCAAAAACGTAAGATATTTTTTGAAGAGTTGATTCCACAATTTTATCAGATATTTCGATTTGTTTGGAAGAAGATGGACAATTCAATATCAATTTTGTTATTCAAACTATCTTCCAAATATGCTTCTGTTGCTCCCTGCATTGGCCAGAAGAGCTACAGAGCTTCTTCTGAAACGGTGACCTGTGTATCTCTTATACATGTCTTTTCGAAGCCATTTTGCAATCAAGCTGGGAATTTCTCCTATTTTATTTATCCCCACTTGTTGGTTAATTAATACATTATCATATTCCCAAAATAATCTGTTACTTCCTGTATGAAGTGGTATATCTCAATATAATCAGAAATCAAAATAGTAAACGCGCAATAGGTTTTCGTATGGGGTATTTCAACAATTAATATAGATCTAGCATCTTCAATGGCATAAAGAGTTATATAATAATTCTTCACGCCGACAAGCACCGCTGATACCCAAATTTAGGACAACCTATAAATAAAAAATATTGGAATTGCCTACTACTGCTCTTTCAAAATTATGATTATATCTGTACCTTGTATAGTATACTATGCAACGATCATGTATACGCATACGCTTTTTTTACACCTGATAAATGATGAAGAACTATGAATGTGTATATATATATATATATATATATATTTATATATTTATATTTGCATTGTGAGTCCCACTGATCTAGAAGTGGAGGGAATATTTTCGTTTATATCATCATTGCTTGTCTCAATAGAGTTCAATATCGTATTGGAAATTCTGATTTTATGCTGAACCGAGTTTTTCAATATCGCCTTCCGCCGCTGAATTGGATTTCCAAATAAATGAACTCCTTTCATCATAATGACATCTGTAACATAATGAACTCATTACGATAAAGATTTTTCATTACGACATAGATTTTTAATCCGGCTTCGTTTGTTACTGTTAATTATTCTAATTAATTTCTTGGTAATGAACTGACTACCTGCAAGTTCCGGCATCTGTTAGTATTGATTTCTGATTAGTTTCTCAACAATAAATTGAAAAGCGGGCTGAAGGGAATAGGTCCCTTGTCACCATTCATGCTGTTTTTACATTTTGCTATTTCGAGACTCTCACATGCATCGAGTAGTCTTGTGTCATGCACATGCTTGATCAGTTTCAGATTGCTTCCACCAATTCTGTGGTCATTGTGTAGAGCGTGTTGGGCGACATTGGATTTTTCTACCCTTCCGTATTTTATATGTGCAAAATTCTATTTGAAGCGGGTTTTGATAGCTCGTCGGCTCTGGCCGATGTACTTGTTTTTACAATCTTGACAACTGATCTCGTAAATTCCCGACTTCTCTGAGTATTCTAGTTCATCTTTTGGGTTACCAAGAAGCTGCTGTAATTTGTAAGAAGTTTTATATGCAACTTTCATATTTACTTTGTCAAATATCTGTTGGATTACTATAAACTTTCCGTTTCTCTCATCTTTTAGGTATATAAATAACTAACCCCAGCTCTAGATTTAGTATCAATTTTCTTTTCCTGAAGATGCTAACCTTGTTAGCGAAACGCGCGTCGAGTGTGAAAATATCAGTTTGGTGTTAGGGTAATTGATCTCTAGGAAAAGTTTCAACTTTCACACCAAAGGTTCCAAAACTCATCGTTTAAACACTCCATAAAATAGGTTGTAATAATTTTTTATTTCTCCTTAAAAAAGGATATAAGCACATTTTCAATGAACTTTTTCACATGTTTCTTCTCGCACCATTCACGAAATTTGACATATCTTTTCTCATGTACTGACTTGGATTTGGCAGGTAACATATTAGATACTATTGCATTTGCATTTATTTCAATTATATTTTATATTTATATTATATTATTATTATTATAAATTGAAGCAAATACATAGACCAGACAAGGGTTATATACTTTCACAAAACATAAATTGTTAACAGCACCTTGATGATGGGGGATGGTTGAGTGGTTTATACTGAATGTAAAAAAAAATGCGTGACCTGGTGGTTGGAAGTAAATATTTGGGGAGTTGTTAGAGGGTGAAAATGATATTCTCGCAATTTATGACGAAAGGTGACGTCTCAGAGAAAAGTTTTTAATAGAAAACCTATAGATCTTGAAAAGATCTATAACACCTGTATGATTTACACACTGGTGTGTCGCGAGCGAATTTTTAATGGGCCCTAAATACCGAAATAAACTGGACATATCAAACGCACTAAGATTAAAAGTAAGTCGAGTTGAAGTTGATGTCGAAACTGTAATGGCGAAACAAAGGAAACAATTTCATCCTTCCATTTGAAATAACTTTTTGGGGTAGTTATTCGATTAAAAATCAGAAATTCTATTCAAACATTGTTTTTCATTTGAAATTTCTCTTCATTCATATTGGTTGAGGTTAAATTTCCTAGAGGTGGGTCTCGAGTTCAGTAACATCTTTTAGATGGGTCGTAGTCCAGACAACTTTGGGAACCACTGCTCCAAAAGATTATCGCATAGCTGCTCCAACGGTGGGTGGTAATTTTTCCCATTTAAAAGTGAACACTTTATACCTTTCAAATCTCAAATAACCTAGGGATAATGTATCATTAGTGCACTCCTGTCTCTTTTTAGTATATTGGCCTTTGCACTTTGCATTTGACCATATTGGTGCACTTGTGAATTGAAGAAATGAAATTACACCCATTCCGGTAATAACTTTTAAGTCTACAGCGATGTAAAAATCCAACAATTGAAGTTGAGCGCGGAATAGGGAATGTACATTATTCCTTGTAATGTCTTGAATGATCATCAAGATCTGTATAACGTAGAAAGGAATATAAACAGAAGTGAATATATTAAAATCATTATTCAAAGCGAAATGTAAAACAGTGAATAAATTTGAGCCGTTCAAACACAACCCTGTGGCGCGCGCTTTGGGAAACATCACAGGACATGTACTTGTGGTTGGCTACTCTTAGCATGTCATTCCCTCAAACATATAAGTTTTGATTGCTACATAGATTATGGAAGTAGCTACAAAACCTTCTTACAGGTATGGAATTGTACCGAAGTGCAATTTTTTGCGCATTCCAAGCGATATGATCCTACGACAACATTTGTGTAGGATAACATATTGTTGTGAAGACCATTTTAATGTCAGTGTGATTTGTCAGTGAATCAGGAATTAGCATTTAGCATTAGCTATTCAGCACTGAAAAATTTGAATTAAATATAACCTAACTCGTATCGATTTATAATATAATAAAATCATTTCATATTCATCCGATATTCACAAAAAGAAAATGAGAGCATTATACCTAAGTGAACCTCAGTAATATACTATCATGTATACGTTATTAGGATATAGACGTAAAATAGTAATTTTGGTGAAATTTTCCTGAGAAGTTATAGCTATAGGTTATGTTTTGGTATATAATAAACTGCTGTGTGCATTTATGATATACATCTATGTTACAGACTAAAATATATCACATAACATAATTATTACCTTGCAGCTTTCACTCCTGGGTTTGAAAAATGACTGAACAACATTCATTCCTTTTAATTAAAATGTGATGATAATAAAGATCCGAGAAAAAAATATTACAAATTTAAATTTAATGTATATTTCCTATATTCGATTTGACTGCTTATATCAATGCCGTTAATTAAAAGAATTATCCATTCGGAAAATTATATTGGCCGAAGAATCGATTGGTGTAATTAGTTTTCCCGAAATTTTCGGAAATTCGAATAAATTTTCGACATTAATTAACAAATTCACAGTTGCGTAGCCCATTTTATGGTTTCTTCCATTTTTGAATGTGTTGGTTTTCGATCCTATTTTCACTCTTATTCCTACTACGACATCCTGTATTACATGAATGATGCAATGATGAAGTTTTTTAATGACGTTGTCAATATGATACGCGTTGATATCCGTACGTTGATAATAGTCAAAGAAGAGTCATATAAACTCTGATCTGTTGAGCAGTATGATGTTGTATAGTCTCTCACCTGCATTCGTGAATACATTTTCGGGTAGCTAATGGAAGTATAGACACACTTCCTAGGCGTGAAGATCTCAAGATGAAAATCATCGGGGAAGCTGAGGCCAGTTCTTTACATAGTAAATCCTGCAAAGATGCATTTTATTGATCATACAACAAGTAATTTCGATCAGAAATCAAATTGTCAGAGGTGCTTCGTGAGAAAATTGCCGTTCGATCACTTGTGACAATGAAGAAGCTACCTTCAAAGTGGAAGCATGTCTTTCTGCAATCTGACCACTGCGGAATACAAATTCCTCATGGTTTCTGGACTCAGGAAGTACCTACCATATGTGCAGCAATGAAGAAAAGTGCTCTGACCTCCATAAGTCCAACCTGGGTGTACTCAAATTAGCTTCAGAATATCAAATTGCTGCTATTCGAGGTTGGTAATATGGTGAATCTTCCCGAAAATCTCTTTGTTCCAAAATTGACTAAAAATGTATTATCTGTTGGTGAAATCACAGATGAGGCTATAATGTAACATTCATGAAATAAGGTAGGTACACTGTTTCAAGATGAAAGAGAAAATGCTGTTAGAAGGTACCAAGTCGAATGGGCTTTACTATTATGGCTCACTTAAGTGTTCTTAGTATGCTTTGTAATTCAAAGAATTTTCTGAATGTGTTATATGCCTATAAAGCATCCTGTCCAATGAGGATGGTTCAGACAGAGAGCACAACCAATGGTGGTGCCCTGAACTGGAACACCTCAGGAAGACAGCAAAAACGTCCTTCAACAAGGCAAAACGAACAAAACTCGAAGAGGACTGGGGACTATATCAAGCCAACCTCAGAGAGTTCAAAAAAGTCTGCAGACAAAAGCAAAATGTAGCATGGAGAGCCTTCTATGAGGCAGTCGAAGACTTCCCAGAAGTTTCTAGGCTACAGAAGGCACTCTCAAACGACCACCATAAGAGTATCGGCATCCTGGCGAGGGAGAATGGCCACAAAGCCGCCAACCTCCTAGGGAGCGCTGAGATTCTTATGGAAACTCACTTTCCAGGTTCTGTCTTTCCTGGAACGACGAACTGGACGGAAGTAGAAACAACACCCTCACAATACGATTGGCAATCTGCTAGTGCAGTAATTAATGAGGACAAGATAAGGTGGGCCATATCGGGCTTTTCTTCAGTCAATTGGAATATTCAGAGCCTCTTTAGCTATGAGGTATAGTCCCCGAAACTGGAGAGAAGTACAAGTGATATTCATACCCAAACCAGGAAGGATAGATTACACTTTACCGAAAGCATTTCGACCAATTAGTCTTACATCGTTCTTTCTAAAAACAATGGAGAATGTTAGCAGTATATAAGAGATGTAGTGTTAATCCACAACCCACTTCATCCAAATCAGCATGCATATACTCCGGGAAGGTCCACTGATTCAGCCCTTCGCCGAGTAGTTGGCAGAATAGAAAGATCACTGGATAACAAAGAATCCACCCTGCGTATATTCATAGATATCGAAGGAGCGTTTGATAAAACAACCTTTCCAACAATTACCCAACAACTCAACTCCAGCTAGTAGGAGAATGGATACTCAAGATGCTCTCTAGTAGAGCAATAAGCATTAATGTAAAAAACATCACAGTGAGAGAACTGGTCATGAGGGGATGTCCACAAGGAGGATTCTTATCACCCCTTATCTGGAATATAGTCTCGGATACCCTGATTAATCACCTCAACAATAATGGATTCTACACAATGACATATTTATCTTGCAGACCGGTAAATTTGTGAACACTTTGTGCGATAGAGCGCAGGATGGGCTCAAACTGATAGAAACATGGTGTAAAAAACACTCACTGTCGATTAATCCCAAAAAGACGGAGATGGTTCTTTTCACCAGGACAAGAACCATATCGGGCTTAAAAGCTCCCGAAATCTTCAAAAGCAAACTAGACTTCTCTGAAGAGGTGAAATACCTTGGTATTACCCCCGATAGGAAGTTAACATGGAACTCTCACCTACAGAGCAGAGCAACAAGAGCATATGTGGCTTATGAACAGTGTCGGAGGACAGTGGGACGCACATAGGGTCTTTCGCCCCGTGTGGTCACCTGGATCTCCACTGCGATAATAAGACCTATGTTAACACACGGAGCTATTGTGTGGGAACCAAAGGTTCTACTAGCAACGGCCACTCAAAAATTTTATCAAATACAGCGAATGGCTTGTTCAAATATCACAGGAGCCATGAGAACAACACCAACCGCGGCAATGGAACTAGTTACTGGTCTGACCCCTCTGGACCTGTACGTTAAGGAGGCTGCGCTAATGGCCATGGTACGATTGTGCACGCTTGGTGTAATTCCCGAGGTAGATGCAGAGGCAGATGCTGCAAATGCATTACGCATATACACAGACGGCTCAACGACTCGGCAGATACCAATAGATAACAATATTATCCTGAGGTGAGTTAAAGGGCACGACCGAAGGAAAGGCAATCGCATTGCCGATTCTTTAGCCAGGAAAGCGGCTGGACTAAAAATTTTATGGCCCAGCGACACTCACTGCCTGATGACTTCGACATTCGCGGAAATAGCCAAAAGTCACACCCATGCTCAATTCCTAAAAAGATGGGATGAAATCAAAGGATGCAGTCTTGCCAGGATTACCCTCGGCGACCCTAGGAAGTTGGATCGGAAAAAGTATTTGGCGATGACCAGGAGAAACCTACGTTTAACAGTAGGATTTCTGAAAGGTCACTGTCACTTTCAAGGAAACACCTCCATACTATGGGGCTAGTTGACCTCTATGCAGGATGTGTGAACAGGAAGATGAAACTGTCAGGCATGTCTTATGCGAGTGTCCGGAGTCAGAGAGTGTGTGTTCGGTGATATAAAGGAGGCCGATATAAAAGAGGTGTCTCCTAGTGACCTGTCCACCTTCCTGAAAACGACAGGATGGACGATGACCTAGGAGGACAACTCCTCGGGAGGATGTACAATGGGTCACATGTGGCCTAAGTGCTGTGGGCCTACACTCACCCTCCCTACCTGACAGATACAGATGAACCATTTCTAGGAAAAGCCTCTCGGCAGTGTATTTTTTTGTAGGCAAAATTTTCACTAAATTGTAATCCATGCAGTGTCCCTCCCTAAAGACATGTTCACTCAATGCACATCTATCCGGGTGTAATCTACTGTCACTCTTGTGCGCTGTTATTCGATCTTCCAACAATCTAGACGTTGGTCTTATGTATACTTTATCGCAACTGCAGTCCAAGGATGGACCACACCATGATTCTGCTGATAATTTTCAGCCTTTGGCGACATGCATTGGATTGCAGATTTGTGGTTCCGAATGAAACTTTCTGACCGGAGGCTCCCGGATGGAAATTCCAAGTATTTCATGATTCCATCGTATAAACATGTAATCATATTTAGAGTTTCTGGCAAGTTTAATTTTTTCAATGTCAAATTGTACAGATAGCTGATAGGAAAAATATAAGAGTATATTTTAAAACAGTGCGAATACTTTCATATCAACTATTCAAACTTGGAAATAATTTTTTTTTCTTCAACTTCTCACCTTTTTAAAAGGCAAGGCGAAAAAATAATTATTAGATGAATTCCAAAGTTTCCCAACACTTCTGATGTCCTTCAAATCACAAAAACACGCTTTTTCGTTGTGTATAATGTTCCTCCACTCACATTTCCGCTAAAAGCGTCCGTTATTATGAATAACGGACGCTTTGAGACGGTAGGGCATCCGCCATTCCAACCCTAGAGAAACCCAATAAAGTGCTTACAGATCATTCTGAGTATTAATTATTATCCTGTGCCACCCAATCGTTCTTATTTTTTTTTTTTTTCAGTTATTTTTCAAACTCTTCATAATATTGACAATATGGTTTCGTTCCTCTCAAAGCATTTCACCTGGAGTACTCTTAGCACTAGCAAATCTTCAGAACCAAAGGGCAAGAAGTATTGCCAATGCTCTCAACTGGCGAGCCAAAGCTCAGTACAATGTAGCTTTAGCAAGAACGAAAGCAAATTTGGCGCAGCTAGGCGATCGCCGAATCATCAGGAATTCTAGGGAATTCTATCCCGACGATGAGTTGGGCATGAGACAGGAGGTCGTGTCAATCCCGAACAAAAATAGTTTGGAGTCGCCAAGCAGTGACCAGAACGAGTTTCATAGGGATCACATGGTAGGAACATCAAACAATAATACTGAGGGAGAAATATCAACTCCCATTCCAATCGAAATTGATCATTCGAAAAATGTTAAGGATCCAGTACAAAATGGCTCTCCAACATCTGAAATGCAGCCTCTGACATCTCATATTCCAAATGATGGTATATACTACAGAGAAGCTAATGAATTCAATACCGATCTTAATCCGCAGATCTTTAGGTGAGTTTCAGTAAATGTAATAAATTAAATAGGGAAAATTCAAAGACAAGGTAAATCATGATAATTTAATTTGAAATTCGTATATCTTTTCTGAGCGAAGGGTGCGTAGACACTGATCCTGGTTTTCAGTGGTGCCTCGTACAGGAAATCAAACGCATAAAAATCGACTTTTTAGGATTGTCGTTCGCATGGAAAGACAGCTAATTTGCATTTCTTACAAAAACAAAAGTCCGCTTATCTCTTCAAAAATTCAGTTTGTTTTGTTATGAACTATGACCACGTCATCGACTTTAGATGAGTAGATATTTCCGCAACTCCATCATTGATTGATTGAGGTGGTGATGTCATCTCAAATATTCGTAAGTCTTGAAGGCCTTATTTCACAGAGGTTATTTGAAGGTCATAAGAAATTGAGTCATTGGGACAAAGAGTATGTAAAGAACATCTTTTTGAAATAAGAGGTGAGCTTGATGGTTAAATTATCTGGCTTCACTGTACAATATGTACACTGTTTCGAATGGCAGCGATGTCCGAAATTTGTTGCCAAGCCACTTCACTCTGAGAGTTCTATCGGTTCTGTGGGTCGAACGAACTTGAAAAATGACCAAATGGTTAAGGCTTTCGCGGCCGAGGTTTTTAATATAACTACTTTTCTTCGGGTTTCTTCCAGGAAGAAATTCCAAAGAACGACGGCCTTAAAACCCGAAGAAAAGTAGTTATACTAAGAACTCAACAAACCAAAAGAAACGTGCATGACATTCAACTACTCTACATGACGTTACATTCGAAAGAAAACTAATGAAAAAAGATGATCGACTCGAGAACTTCAAATGACGGAAGGTATTCTCAAAAAGATTTCTAAAAGATTTTCAAAATAGCAGACAACTTCACTCAACTGGGTCGTGACAAAGAATTCTAAATCTGAAGAATTACAACAACAAATTCTTTGGAGAGATCATGAATAGTTGCAGTTTGCGATTCTTCTTATCTACGGTTCAGAGAGCGATGACCGCTTTGTCAGCAGTACTCGTGGTAGGTGACTACCTAACTGTGGCGAACCGTCAAATAATTAATGAATTAATCAATTAATACAAGGTTAATCATTCTGGTATAAAACCAATAAAAAAATTAGCTGTATGACGGATGAAATAATACCTCCATCTTATCTAGCGCTATCTGATTGGACTTTCCATTGGCATAAACATTATAAAAAAATGGACAAATTTTGCATCGAAAAGCAATCTAGAATTGAGAAATGTTCTAGTGAGGTTTCAACCGCAACACATGTTCTACATACAATAACTTCTTCATGAGAGACCTTGAGCTTGTGAAGCAGTTTTTAAAACCTTATTGTAGGAAAAATCTTACAAAAAACTGTTTCTTCTTGAATATGGAGTCAGTTCAATTCCATATAAAACCAAGATTTCTTCCAAAATCACATGATCTGTCTCTATCTCCAATTAGGACAATAATAGCCGATTTCACCGCTCCTACTTAACGAAAGTTTAATAACTGAGCTAGGCTTAATCGCTGAAGGATGATCAATTCGATTGAAAAATCCATAGCAACAAAACCTAGCTCAGATCAACCACAATCAAAACAGCGGTGCAATCGGCCCTAAGACTGTAAACACCCGCTACTACATTACAGTAATTATATCGTTTTGATTTTAAGTGAAGTGATTTTTCGAAATCAATGAAAATCTGTACTGCCTCATAAATGAATGGCAATCTTCCAAATACCTGAATAAAGATCATTTCGGGATTACTAAACAAAGTAAATTCAATGTATGGCAAACTTCAGCACTAACAAACCATCCATGGGTGACCTTGAATTTCGTAGTTTCGAACATAAAAAAGCAGTTCCATTCCAACAAACCAAATAACTACTTGCCACTTATAGAGAAATTAAATTTTTGCCAATACATTTTTTTCAGTACTTCAAGTAACACTGCACCGGAAATCTGTATGCATGAATATATCTGGGAGAAATCTGCAGAAGCCGATCCGCATAAACATTTACATAAGCATTTTCACAAGCACGGATTTCATCATCATGGTTTTTCGGAACCGTCAAATCTATTTGAGTATATTTATCCACCCTATTTCTCAGGACCACAGGAATTCCATCACATGCATCCACATCACTTTCCAAGACCGCAGGAGTTTGATCATATGCCTCATTTTTCAAGTCCAGTTAATGTGCACGTATCCCAGAATCAACATATTGGTGAAGTTTTTTCCAACAGACCCCCAATGAACATAGTGCCGGAGTTGAGTCCCCATTCATTTGGACCATCTTCAACATTTCGTAGTAGCACTGGATCAAAATATTTTTCTCCTGAAGAAAATATAGTCGAGGAAGAGCAAATGGATAATTCAGAAGGAGATGTAATAGGAAGTATTCAGAACAATGACGAAAATCTGGAGGAAGATCAAAGGGTATGTGTCATTACTTATTTGTCGTCACTTTCTCAAAACAATCACCACTCAAACTCACGCGCAACCAATGTCTGAATCGTATAGGTAGCTGAATTGTCCTAAACGATTTTATATTCAGAATATACCAGAATATTAGTACAATTACGAGGTGGGTGTCATGTAACCTAGAAATGACAAATTCAAACATTGACTCTCAATGCTTCAAAAATGATTTCAGAATTATGGCATTTGGAAACTTCCTTATCAAATAATTTAATATTTGCATTGATGCAAGCACCTATTCAGTGATATAGTAAAGAAATACAGATATTCATATTGTCTGATAAATTCTCCTCGATGTGATATCAGCCTTCACAGCTGTTATTCAATAGTCTGCTTCGGCTCAGTGTCAATTCTGAATTCTGTGTTACAACTCGCAATTGTAATGTTAAATTTCTTACTCACAACTGGGCATTTTAGAAATGTAGAAATTTTCATTTTGGGTGTCCCTCCCAGAGCTCCGCAGGATATAGATTATATATGTAATATATGATATTTTCAAATAAAGCTCTCAGCACTGCATCCAATCCGGTTCATCTGAATAACGTCAGGTCTAAGATCTGTCCGGTAAGATGTGAATGATTCCATTCATTCACTGAGTTATTGTGTTTAAATTCGCAGATGGCACGTAATCACATTTTTCAGCTCGGAACATTTCCTCTTCCCCTTTTCTCTACCAACGAACCTGAATATCCTTATGTTCGTAATCCCTATGATTTCAACCCAGAGGATCCTCAAAATTTTCAAGCCGTTGTGGAGTTCATCGAGGCTGAACAGAGATCCATCAACAGAATGATACATAATTTGGATAGAAATAGATTGCACTATAGGGGGCCATCTAATTTGCCCGAAATCGAAGGTTATTCCGACCGCTTGGAAGACTTTCCATCAATTGATGATAATAATGATGAATTTCGGCAATCTATGAAGACTAATCGTGCAAATGAAGAGCAGTTGCTTGTATCGAAGGATCGAATTGGAAATGTTCGAAATATACATAGTTCGAATATGGATGATGCGAATGTGAGTAGTTCTTTATGTGATTTTTGCAATATCATAAGATATAAAAAAGCATCTAGTTCAGAAGGATCTAGAAACGAAACCACAATCAATATATTGTTACGAAATATCCTTGGGTTCGTTGATTGAAACTTCAAACAACACTTCACTTCTTTTCTTCATCACAATACAATACAATACAATCACTTGAACTGCTACGCTAAATATCCAACGCTCTGTTCTAAAAACTCTGATAAACTCTCTGTTATAGAAATCCTCTCCTTTGACTTCCGCACTTAGCAATAACAAAGTTTTCTCCACTTAGCTCTGAATAACTCTGCTAAACTCTCTCTCTCTCTCTCTGAATAACTGCCTGTCTCGCGATGAAGTATATCCCGTATTTATAGCTATATATATATATATATATATATATATATATATATATATATATATATATATATATATATATACACTGTGGTCCACTAAGTCTGCAACAAATGGGAAACTTTTTTATTATCGATTTCTCAGAAAATTTTATTCTTGACAAAAGTTGGTACATGTTCCAAAACTATACCAAGTGTACCTGAAATGGCTTTATGACAATCACCATACAGGATAGGCCAAAAAATATAAATTTCGTTCAGGAGTAAAGTACCCTTATTTCAGAAAATATAGAAATATGTTGAGGAGAAAAGTTGCTTAAATTAAAAGTTATGTTCAGATACGAAGTCATGGCCTGCTATTCGATTTTTTTTTTGGAAAATTTTGAATTACCCCCGTATGATACATATTTTTACTATTTTGATTCAATATGTATTTGAAGTAGCTACAATCAAATCGGTTTGGAGTATTTCCTATCAAATTGAAGTGAATTTGTATAATTTACATGGATTTGTATTTTTTTAGGTGACCATCAACTTCTTGTTTGTTGCAACGATATTTAACAGAACCCTAAAATAGCACGAATACTTTTTTTAACGAGGCAAATACTTTACTAACTACATAAAAATATTCGTGTTATTTTACAGTTCTGTTAAATATCGTTGCAACAAACAAGAAGTTGACGGTCATCAAAAAAAATACAAATCCATGTAAATTATACAAATTCACTTTAATTTGATAAGAAATACGCCAAACCGATTTGATTGTAGCTACTTAGCTACTTCAAATACATATTGAATCAAAATAGTAAAAATATGTATCATACGGGGGTAATTCAAAATTTTCCAAAAGAAAAAAAAATTCGAATAGCAGGCCATGACTTCGTATCTGAACATAACTTTTAATTCCAAGCAACTCTTCTCCTCAACATATTTCTATATTTTCTGAAATAAGGGTACTTTACTCTTGAATTAAATTTATATTTTTTGGCCTATCCTGTATGGTGATTGTCATAAAGCCATTTCAGGTACACTTGGTATAGTTTTGGAACATGCACCAACTTTTGTCAGGAATAAAATTTTCTGAGAAATCGATAATAAAAAAGTTTCCCATTTGTTGCACACTGTATATATATATATATATATATATATATATATATATATATATATATATGTATATATATACATATATATATATCTGCGTTTTGCCTATGGAGAATCTTTGAGAGAGGCATCGATGATGTGTATCGAATTTTCCAAGCGATTCACGAGTTCCTGGAAAAATGACGTCCTTCTTCGACCCCTCATATTATTCTGCCTTCATGACCGACAGAGCCGGCGCTAGGACATTTCGTAACAATATGCATTGAATATGCCCACCTATTTCGATTTATGGAAACTGATTTTTTCTGGTGTCTTGGCTATTACAACTTTCTCTGCGAACGTCAACCTTCAGAAATTCAGAAATTATGTGAAATAAAGATTAACGAAGTCATATCACGATGAAAATTGCTGGACATGAGATACGTAAGGGAATTTGACTAAACCCACAAGCCGTCCCCATATCAACGGAATCATACTCTACAAGATTTCACTTGTGGAAAGGATAAGGACCATGACATGAAATGATTTGCCAGAATAATACACCCAATAATGAAAGAAATGTTCTATCCGTTACCTCCTCATTACATCACCACCGATGCAGACAACTTAAACTGCCAATGCTGGCGACAGTTTGAGCCGACTGCATTAGAGGTGATGTAACGATAGATGATGTTTTTTCCGTCAAAAAATCGTGTATTTTGCAATATTATCAATTGTTAGGACAAACCATTTGAAGATAACTGATAGAATTGGCACATACTTGATTAAAATCCATGATGACGTAATTAATTTGATTGATTTTCACTAGACAGTTTACAAAACCGCTTCATAAGTTTCACAATACCATAGCCTCTTTAGGAGTGGTATGGTACTACAATCATCGCAATACTATTACAGACGTAACATTTCAACCAAACTTTCGAAATACTCATCAATCAAAAATATATTCTGCAGAGTGACAACGTTAATTATTTCATTGTTGTATTTTAGTTTGATACCATGAACAGCGAAGAGGGTCCGCTGAAACCCAGAGCTTCAGTTCCACTTGAAGTCAATCAACTCGATACAAAGAGTCAGCACGATATGTTTGCTGAATACTTGGAGAATGAACAGATGAATCTACACCGAGCAGTGCAAGAACTACAGGAAGATCATGAACGTAACCTTGACAATCTCTTCCATATTCTCAACAAGAATCCGAACATCAAAATTTCTCTCCATAAAGATGATGTGAACATCAGATCTAATTCAGATATTGTTGAGAATGAAATCGATAAATTTATCCCAGTTGTTCCAAAATCTTCGAATGATTCGTTGGAAGAGAATAGGTTGGGATATCCGCAGAAAATCCTGAACGGGGCTGATTCGAAAAGGAGGGAAGCGGACGAAACCGAAAATACTGAAATTTTGACAGGTTTTCTTCAGAATAATCCAGGAATAGACGATAGAACAGGTTATACCACTGCAGAGAATCCATTATTGGGACATATAATTCAGGTCCCAGAAAGACGATACTCTGATGAACACTCTCAGCGAAGAATAAGATCCCCAAAAAATTATATTAATGATCTAAACGAACTTCTGAGGAAAGAAAAGGAAAACATACATTTTTTGAAAACTTGTGCCAAACATGATGAGGATTTAATGATGATTGGATATATCGAGGAAAGCTTCATCAATGACCTCGAAAGCAGACTGAACACAATCAGAACAAAAAGACAATTGAAAATGGACGATAAAGATCTTCCAGTAGCTCGGTAAGGTTTCAGTATGATTGATTGTGTCATTTGTCAAATGTTAATAATTCCTGTTTCATAGCATTTTTGTTTTATTTTTGGATTTTCATCAAGTTTCTATAGTATTTTCAGTACATATCTGATCTTTTCATTATTTATATGAGATTGACTTTTTCATACATGCAATCTCTTATGGCTGAATATTCAATCAAACCATTTATGGAACAACTTTTGCTCCGATATTCTGATCTACATTTCTTGCGTGATTCAGTTTTATTTTCGAGTACATTATCACATCAGCTAATATACTTTACCAATCATAGTTATCAAAGGGCCTCCTCACTCCACCATAGTTATGCACTCAACAATGTTTACTGTTTATTTCTCATTTACCGGTTTGACCAATATTTCAATTTGCAATTATCGGATACGGATCGGTTGAAAATTATTTCAATACAAAGGAACTAAAATTGGTGAGATCGGAACCTTTGATGTAAAAGTGATAACTTTCTCATGAAGATGATAACCTTGTTAGCGATGCGCGCATTGAGTGTGAGTGTAACCAGTTCGGTGTTAGGGTAATTGACCTATATTGAAGGTTCTCATAAATAAACTAGTGATGTTTTTTAGTATTAAGGGTGTTTGAATACTCATTGTATTATTGTTGTCTTCTGTCAGCAATTTCGATTATGACCGCGAATATATATTACGGTCGATTCTCGAGTTCTTTCTCGGAAGTATTCTTTCAAATCCGATCTGTGATATATACATATAAGGTATTTTCCTTGTCGACCAGTTGACGCCCCCTTACGAACGTCAACCCTTAAAACTCGAAACTTGTCCGAGCAACGGATTAACGAAACCTCACCTTCCAAGGTGTGAATCCCAGCACAGTGGTTCCAAAACGGAGAATCTAACCCCGATCATTCGCTTGACAGGTTGATGTGTCTACCCACCACTCAATGACAAAATTACCTCACTTTATTTTGGAAAAAAATTCGATAATTGATTGTCATACATTGTATTCGTAGCAGCTAGGTAATACCAATTCGAATTAAATTATTTTAGAAGTACCTACATTCAGCTCGTCCATGTTTTCGTATATAATTTTCCTTTCTGTACGGATCAATTTTGTTCGTTACTGTTTCTAAGTTCATACAGTTTCTTGCCCAAAGGTAAAATAAGCATTCTTATCTAATGAGTCATTTATTGCATTACTTGTTCATCATCAATTCATCGGTAATTTAATTTCTTATTTCATCAGAGAGTACTTGAACATGAACATTGAAACTTTTCCACCATCTTAAAAACCTTTACCTTCGATAAAATTTTCGAATATTTATATTTCCTGATATTTTCTGTGAAAATTGAGGCAACCGCGCCCCTACATCAGAGGCCCTATTGTGGGAAGCAGGGAGGTCATCACAGCGGACACTCTCATCTATTAGAATTTGCTTATTATATCTGTGTGTGGATAGAACGATTTTGCATCCAAAAATTTTGCTTAATTGCAAGAAATCCTCAGAAGGGAGACATATCCATGACAATTATCAGCTTTGTTCTCGATCTTTCACGAACGAAATATTTCATGTCTATTCTGCCACTTCAGGCTCATCGTTCTTTTCGGAAGCCAATAAGAAAGTGCTGTCCTCGAACTTTTAGTACATTTATTTTATAATGAAACAGGTCTTGTCTTTTTCTTCGACGTTCTTTCTATGAAAAATTACCCCATGAGCGCAACTGGATTTTCCCAGTGATCTTTATCTTTTGCTCTCACCCAATTTTTTTTCTAATTCCGTACCATCGTTTTGGGTTCTCCCACTGCCGTCTCGTATCCAATAGTAGTCGAGCAACCTCATCAGCTTTTTCATTGCGCCCGATTCCTGAGTGACCTGGGGTACCACAACAAGTGTCTGTGTATTTCACATTGAACATTGTTTTCAAGATACGTTTTTGCATGTTGAAAATACGTTCCAGTTGTGTTCTCCCTCCCCATACTAATATTCCATATTTCAGCAGCGGTTGAACAGTCCCATAATAAGCAGTTTTCAGTGCATCGATTTCCCAGTGACTTCTCAAGACTCTAATTGCATAACACTTGGGGCCCCATTTTGAAGTCCAATCTATTTTGTTCTGCCAGATATTCCAGTTCTTCGCAGCATTCCCATAACAGGCTGGATGTCAATCTGAGATTTTTTCAGGGCCCTGAGAGACTTGGTTGTCAGTGAAAATGTTGATCCTCCCATTTTGTTGGGACCTCAGATTGTTTATCCTCTCGGATTGGAGTATAGCTTATATTTCTGCTTGAATTAAAGATTTTCTATTGTCCGAGCTAGTAACTGTACCCTGAGTTCCCTCCGCACAGTATACGCCAGTTCCCGTATCATTTCCCGTCTTAGATTCATCTGTAAACCAATTGTTTCAGCCAGGTATGTTTCTCAGGGAGATTGTCTCTTCACGATATCTTATCACTAGTGAAAAATTTGCGTTGAATGTAAATTTGGGGAACTTCGGATCTGTATTTATGTTCAGTTCATTTTTCTTTATGCCTGTTTTTCCGATCTCTTGTAACACAGTGAATTTTCCAGCTGTCCCTATCACCAAATGTAAAGGGGGGAGAACCTTGGGCTCCATTGCTGCTGTCGGTGTTGTTTTCATTGTACCTGTTATGCTCAAACTGGTGAGTCTTTGGACTTTGCTCAGTTTATTCACGGCAGATATTTGTTTTGTATTTGACCATCATGCGAAAGATGCATACGTAATCATGAGTCTAACCACCATTGTGTACAGCCAGTACAACATGATTGGTTGAATTGAACTGCCAATACTTGATGAAAATTCATATTTAACAGAAAATATCACAGTTTCCTGTACGATTCACACTCACAATGGGTTAACAAAAAAATTGTTAGTAAGAATCGTACAGTAAACTGTGATGTATTTTCTATTTTGGTTTTGATCCCGATTCCTTTCAAGTACGCTCGGCCACTAAAAGTGTTACCTCTGCCTTTTTTTCCATCCAGATATTAGTTACAGTTAGTTTGTTAAAACTCCAAGATATTTATCCTCACCCTCCATCCCGATTATCCTGGTGAATGTCACTATTACATATTTCGATGGACTTATTTTAAATCCCTCCTCATCGGTACAACTAGTCACAGTTGCATGAGCCCTATCACTATACCGTTATAATCGCTCTGTGCCAGGATGACTAAGTCTTCAGCATAGCCAAGAAAGCATATTAGCTTGTTCACAACAAGGTTTCACAGCAGTGGGGCCAACACTACCCTTGCGCGCTTCCCCTTGTCACCATGGATTTGCCCGAGATTAATCGTCCTCTGAATCAATTCATCTACAGCTTCTTTCGTCAATCCTTTTTTTCTCGGCGCTCGGATGAGCACCAACAGCACCTCCTTGTTCCTATCAGCCTATTCTGTCTGATCCGTGATTGGGCATAATTCCGTTTCTGTTGACATATCTGATCTGTACGCATCTGGTTCTTGTGCGGTGGTCAGGTAACCAAGACATAGATCTCAAGGCTTTCACCGATTCTTGACCAGTTTTCCCAGGTTTCAGTGTAAATATGACCCTTATCATACATTTGGTATAGATAGACAGATAGATTTATTGGAGCATTAAATTCAAACAATTAATAAAACTCAAGTCAGAAAAAAGATTACATTAAAAATACAAATGTCTATTATTAATATAAGGTCCAGTTTTATAGGTTCGGTTTAAACTGGAGTTCAACCTGAAGATTAAACTTCAGTTATCCATTAATTTAAACTTAGTTTAAACCTCGCGTAGCAGTTGAGCGTTTTACAGGTTCCGATTATAGTTGACAGTTTCTAGGAAATTCATGATTAATGAGTTGGTAGAATTGGCACTTAGCAGTATGGCCTCATGACTAACATGTTTATTTGCCTTAGATTTTTAAATTTCATTATATTTCCCAGTCTACGTGAAAGGCAATTTCTTTGTTCTAACGTGCAGAGTGATTGGGTTAGTGAAAAAATATAAGAATATTTTAAAATGTAAGAAAAGTGATGTTGTCATATGGAGGAATAAAGAAAGAGCTTGGGAGCAGTTAACAGTCAAGTTCAATGAAAGTAAACCGAAATTACAAAGAACCTCTGATTTGAGAGGGAAGTGGGATAATATAGAAAAAAACAAAAAAGAAATTTGCTGCTGAAAAATTAAATTTATAAAACTGGAGGCGGTCTGGCTGAGTCGATATCCATTACCTATCATACTTATCATAGTTCTACAAACATCAGTGTTGCCAAGGGGAAAGAATGAAATTATGCTCTTCCCCATCCAAAATTGTGCGATTTCATCGGAAATTATGCGATTTTTCAAAACTATGTACAATAGTTATGAAATTATAAAATGTTTATCAGTTAATCAGTTGATTTTATTTCCATAGTGGTGCTGCGATCTCAAATTGAAATCCCAAATATCACTTTACCGTATCATATGAATTAAAAGTAGAAACCTTTTGTGTGAAAGTGCTATTGTTGGGATAATTGTGCTCTGTTAAAATAATTTTCATCAAAAGTGTATACAGTGTTTCCAAAAATATTTATACTATTTCGTCGAATCGATCAAACACCTATTATTCTCTTCTCATACATTCATTCGTTTAAGATCGCAACGCCTCTTCGGAAAAAACTTCAACTGAAAAGCACCACTCTGCCAACTTTTCCTAATTAGGAATTCGACATTGCCTGAAATTTTGAAACCGCACAAGTATTTGGTAAGCGATTATTCCCATTTCCAGGATATTTTCACTTTTCATGTGGAAATCATTCATGAGTTGAGCTTAATAAAAATACTAATTATAATTTCAATCATATCCCAAAATAACATTGCAGCGCCACTTAGATCAAGATTTCAACCAATTTCCACCACTTTGACAATGAAACTCTCATTCAGAGGGCGTATCGCTTCTCTTAAAATCCCGCTGAGAATAATTTGGATGCCGCAAACTTGAATAATATTTGTTTTGATTTTTTTGTGACTTGTGCGAAAATGTGCGATTTATTTTAGGATGCGATCATTTGATGCGAAGACTTTCAAAATTGTGCGCAAATCGCACAATTACGCTCCGATTGGCAACACTGACAAACATATTTCTTCGGCTGATACGTGTGTCCAACTCCGATCTGAAGTTTAACTACTGCTCAATCCACCGATCACGTTAACGAACAGTCGTCAGAGTTTAATCTAAAGATTTTATTTCATCGGAACTTATAAAACGCACAAATCTGTCATATGCGTAGTTTAAACTTCAATCTTAGTTTAAACCGAACCTATAAAACTGGCCCTAAATAAAAATAAGATCACGTGGCATAAGTAAATACAATGGGTATATGAAAATAATGATAGGAAAAAATAAGGATATATCACAGGTATTCTACGAAGCTTAAATTTAATACAACTGAAAAAGATTATTTGTCCATAAATTCTGGTAATGAATATGAGTCAATGTCACACAACACCTCAAAAACACTGTTCTTAAAAGTTTGTCTTGTCCGGTCTCTGATAATCAAGGGTTGTAGAATTTGAATGATGCGGAATGGGCTCATGCTCTGTATTCTTCAAATATACAGAGTGGTCCACTGAGTCTGCAACAAATGGGAAAATTTTTATTATCGATTTCTCAGAAAATTTTATTCTTGACAAAAGTTGGTGCATGTTCCAAAACTATACCAAGTGTACCTGAAATGGCTTCAGGAAATATAGAAATATGTTGAGGAGAAAAGTTGCTTAAATTAAAAGTTATGTTCAGATACGAAGTCATGGCCTGCTATTCGAATTTTTTTTTCTTTTGGAAAATTTTGAATTACCCCCGTATGATACATATTTTTACTATTTTGATTCAATATGTATTTGAAGTAGCTACAATCAAATCGGTTTGGAGTATTTCTTATCAAATTAAAGTGAATTTGTATAATTTACATGGATTTGTATTTTTTTAGGTGACCGTCAACTTCTTGTTTGTTGCAACGATATTCAACAGAACTCTAAAATAACACAAATATTTTTATGTAGTTAGTAAAGTATTTGCCTCGTTAAAAAAAGTATTTGTGTTATTTTAGAGTTCTGTTAAATATCGTTGCAACAAACAAGAAGTTGACGGTCACCTAAAAAAATACAAATCCATGTAAATTATACAAATTCACTTTAATTTGATAAGAAATACTCCAAACCGATTTGATTGTAGCTACTTCAAATACATATTGAATCAAAATAGTAAAAATATGTATCATACGGGGGTAATTCAAAATTTTCCAAAAGAAAAAAAAAATCGAATAGCAGGCCATGACTTCGTATCTGAACATAACTTTTAATTCTAAGCAACTTTTCTCCTCAACATATTTCTATATTTTCTGAAATAAGGGTACTTTACTCTTGAACGAAATTTATATTTTTTGGCCTATCCTGTATGGTGATTGTCATAAAGCCATTTCAGGTACACTTGGTATAGTTTTGGAACATGCACCAACTTGGTCTCGGTAGTGTAGTGGTTAGCATATCTGCCTATCAAGCGGAAGGCCGGGGTTCGAATCCTCGCCGGGCCACCGTGCTGGGTGATCGCACGTTAAAAGGTAAGGCCTCGTTTATCCATTGCTCGCACAAGTTTCGACTTTTGAGGGTTGACGTTCGTCAGCTGGTTAACGGAACGAACAATTTTTTTTTACTTTTGTCAAGAATAAAATTTTCTGAGAAATCGATAATAAAAAAGTTTCCCATTTGTTGCAGACTTAGTGGACCACACTGTATATATAAACAATAAGCATTTCGTTACCTTTGAAGGTACCACAACAAGTGTTGAACATTGTTTTCAAGATACGTTTTCGCATGATGAAAATACGTTCCAGTTGTGTTCTCCCTCCCCATTCTAATATTCCATATTTCAGCAGCGGTTGAACAGTCCCATGATATGCAGTTTTCAGTGCATCGATTTCCCAGTGACTTCTCAACACTCTAATTGCATAACACTTACTTGCAAGTTTTTTGCGAGATTGTCAATATGTAGTTCAGTTTTTCATCTATATAAATTCCTAAAAATTTTGTACTGGTAGAAATAACTAGTCTTTCACTATTCAGTTAAAAATACTCCGCAAAAGTAATATTTTTGTGAACAGTCATGAAGAAAATGTTCTGGAGGTGTTTAAAAATAATTTGTTGTTATTAAAATATGTACATGGCACATAGTCAAGTAGAGAATATTGTTACGTCCTAGCGCCGGTCCTGACCAGATCGTAAACGCAGTTAGGGAATCGCGTAGTAGCGGACGTCATTTTCCTAGAAACCGTAATGCCGCCTAGAGAATTCGAGAAACGTCATCGCGGCTTCTCGGGAACATTCTTCACAGGCGTACGCAGGGGTATAAATACGGGAGAGAGTTCGCGACGCAGACAGAGTTAGTTAGTCAAAGAGTTGGCTATTCGGAGAATTTGTATTCAGAGCTGAGTGACGAGATTTGTTGAGATCTAAGTGGAGCAGAGCTTTGTGCGAAGGTAGAATTGTTAGTTCAGAGAGTTTTAGTAGCGAGCGAGCATTGGAAAGTTATCAGAGCGATTTTAGTGATTGTGTTGTATCGTATTGTGATAGAGAGTTATAATAAAAGTAGTTTAGTGTTGTTTGGTGTTTTAATCGACGAACCCAAGGATAAATCGTAACAGTGGTGTCGGAAGTGGAATTTTTGCTGGTAAATAAAAACAATTTATGGTTAATACGAGAAGTACATCTTACGATACGATGGAGGATATGTTGAAATTTATGCAAAACCAATTTGCGGATTGGGAAAGACGACGACAGGAAGATGAAAAGCGACGGCTGGAGGAAAAAGAACTAGAGGAAAAGCGACGGCTGGAGGAAAAAGAACTAGAGGAAAAGCGACGACAGGAAGATGAGAAGCGACGGCTGGAGGAAAAGAAAGAACGAGAAGAAGGACTCCAGAAAATTCTCGAAGACCAGAGAAAACAGCGAGAAGCTGAAAAGAAAGAACGAGAAGAAGGACTCCAGAAAATTCTCGAAGACCAGAGAAAAGAGCGAGAAGCTGAAAAGAAAGAACGAGAAAATGAAAAGAAAGAACGGGAAGAAACACTCCAGAAAATTCTCGAAAATGAAAAGAAAGAACGCGAAGATGATAAGAGAGATAGAGAAGAGGCACTCCAGAAAATTATCGAGGAACAGAGGAAAGAACGAGAACGTGAGAAAATAGAACGAGAAGAAGCAATCCAGAAAATTCTAGAAGAACAGAAGAAGGTGAGAGAAGAACAAAAGAATGAATTAGTTCTAATAGAAAAACAATGGAAAGCAGACTTCCAGAACGTTCGAGAACATCAAGACAAGTTATTCGAGCATGTTTTACATAAAACAAAAGTAGAAATGGAAGAACTGAAAGGAGAACTTAGAGTAGATCTGGAGGAACTTAAAGTAGACCTAAAGGAAGAACTAAAGGGAGACGTCAAGAAAATAGTCGATGACGTCAATAAGAAAGTGGATATAGTGCGAGAGGAGATGAGAGGTCTAGAAAAACAGATAGCTATTCTCAAGAACCGAGATCGCCGAGACAGTGTTGCCACGTCAGGAATTTCCGTGAAACCACCGACTTTCGATGGTCAGTCGTCTTGGTCCATGTACCGTCGACAATTTGAGGCTGCGGCAGAAACTAATGGATGGGGCGACGAAGAAAAAGCTACGGCACTGATCGTAGCTTTGAGAGGGCCAGCTTTGGGTATATTACAAACGATACCCATAGAACAGCAGAAGCAATATCAGGACCTGATTTCTGCACTGGAGTTGAGGTATGGCGATCAACATCGAGAACAGCTGTACCGGGCCCAAATGAAGACTCGCACACAAAAATCAGGTGAGAGTCTGCAAGAATTTGAGGCAGATGTTCGACGCTTAATCCAGCTGGCGTACCCAGATGCACCCGGAGATTTCAAGGAGCAGTTGGCTGTGCAGATATTTATTGACGGACTTAGAGACCCAGAAATCCAAAGAACTCTGCGACTTACAAGTTTCAAAAGGAGTAGCGATGCCTTGGTACGTTCGCTAGAAGTGGAGGCGGCCTTCAACACCTCGAGGCCGAAAGTGCGAGCGGTAACAATTGACGATCCCGAACATAGATCTGGCGCTACGAGTGGTTCATTTGAGAAATTTCTGGAGGAGATCAAATCGTTGATAACTGAAATGAGCACCCAGAAGAAGAGAACGTGCTACCGATGTGGAAAACCAGGACATCTTATGAACGACTGTTGGGTGAAAATGCCACAGAGGATTTGCTATAGATGTAGGAGGCCGGGGCATTTCATAAAAGACTGCAGGGAGAGAATGCCACAAAGAAAATGTTACAGATGTGGAAGATCAGGACATTTCAAGAAAGATTGCAAGGTGAGAATGCCACCAAAATACAACTCACCTGCCAGGACGCCGCCAAGTTCGCAATCACCTGTGAGGTCAAGGTCACCGAGGGTCATCTGTATTAACAGGCTGAAAAGAACATCTGAGAGCCTCACCATCCCAGGGAAATTGAATAAAATGGATGTAATATGCACCATAGACACCGGTGCTGCAGTTTCCTTGGTACGCAGCGACATCCTTCGGCCTGGAAACGTAAAGCCTATTTCATCCAACGTCGTGATTCGGACAGTAACTGGTGAAAACGCACCTATTCGAGGAGAAGCTGAAATTACGTTGATTCTTGGGCGACTCACTATCACAGGTACAGTTTACGTCGCAGATATAGAAGATGAAGTCATACTCGGAATGGACTTGATCAGTGACCATGGAATTTCATTCGACAATGAGCAAAAGATCATAAGGTTCGGAGAAGAAGAATTTGTCCTTACAACTCCAACGGAAAGGACGAAACCTGCCAAACTGCGATTATTGAAAACTGCGAGAATCCCTGCATTGTCGAAGGAAGTAGCTCGTGTCACAGAGAATAATGTCCCTGAAAGCAGCGTGCAGCCATCGGATTCCGAACAAGTCCGGCTGAAGTCAGAAAAAGCCATCCTTGTGAGAGCCGCCAGGTGTCACGTTGGAGGTACAAGTGACATCTCCAAGATGAAAGCAACTGGAAGGGCTGACTTGGTCAAACAGAAAGTCAACATTGGCCAAGTCCAATCGATTCAGCAACCATCAAGAAGTGTTCCATTCAGTAAACAACAAGAGATGCCAGAGCGTATTGACTGGAGGAAGGCGCGGCACTATCGGAAGACAAATACTGGCAGATTTCAAGATGGAGATCCGGTGTGGCTGTACAACCCTCATCGCAGGATAAATGATTTGGTGTACAGGGTTCAACGTAGGCCTAGAACAAAAATGAAAGTCGTACACCTAGAGAGGCTAAAATGTTACAATGGGAATGAAGAGATATTGTTTGATCGGGACGATCAAAATTGAGAGGGGGATAATGTTACGTCCTAGCGCCGGTCCTGACCAGATCGTAAACGCAGTTAGGGAATCGCGTAGTAGCGGACGTCATTTTCCTAGAAACCGTAATGCCGCCTAGAGAATTCGAGAAACGTCATCGCGGCTTCTCGGGAACATTCTTCACAGGCGTACGCAGGGGTATAAATACGGGAGAGAGTTCGCGACGCAGACAGAGTTAGTTAGTCAAAGAGTTGGCTATTCGGAGAATTTGTATTCAGAGCTGAGTGACGAGATTTGTTGAGATCTAAGTGGAGCAGAGCTTTGTGCGAAGGTAGAATTGTTAGTTCAGAGAGTTTTAGTAGCGAGCGAGCATTGGAAAGTTATCAGAGCGATTTTAGTGATTGTGTTGTATCGTATTGTGATAGAGAGTTATAATAAAAGTAGTTTAGTGTTGTTTGGTGTTTTAATCGACGAACCCAAGGATAAATCGTAACAATATATTCGAGGTTAGTGACTCATGAGTTTCAGTATATTCCTGAGAAACATAACACCACCAATCTGGTTTCGATATAAGCCAGGGGTAGTAGTAAAAATTTAATTGTTAGCAAAGATAGCATAATGCACGCTGATACATAAATGACTATAACATTCAATAACATTCAATTTTTGCCCATATTTCTTTTGAAAATTACGCATGAATCTTCTCAGATCTGTCAAAAAAAGTAACATATTCGTTTCAGATTATTCAAGGATCCCAAAACCAGATTTGACATGCCGAAAACATTGGAAAATCTAGGAGCAGTCGCCAGAACTGCTTTCGAACATGAACAGCAGCCTATGTTCCATGTCAGGAATATGGTGGGATCAGCAAAAGATGCCGTGGTAGCTGCAATGAAAATACCGAACCAAAATTTTGTTTTTCCTTCCAGTTATAACATTGTCGAAAGCCAACCGAACGGATTAGTTGGGGACATAAACCCTAGTCTTTTCTCGGACACAAATACTCCAGAGAGAACTGACCGTGGAGAAATCGAGACTGATCCCGTTATGGATACTTTTCATAAGGCAAGTTTCTCATATCCTAAAACATTAACTATTGATATCTCATCAGTGAACTGTGAAGCTCTAAAATATATGTTCTCATGGGGTTTCATCAGAAAATATCATATTTTTATTCTCTTCCTGTTTCTAGAAACTTTATTTTAATTCCTTTCCTGATTCCAAAATTCACATATCATTATGTAAAAGGAATAATGTCCAAAAATAGTTCTCAATTGAAATATTACTCAAGGGTTGTTCTTGGCAATATTTACTTCTTCATATCTCGATTGAAGAATAGTAGCAATAGTTATTGTTTAAATATTTATAACAGTCATTATGCTTAGAAGAAAACAAATATGAATCAGTTGGTGTTCACAAAATGATGAAAACATAGAACACAGAAATGAAAAGCAGAAACATGTTCATTCGTGTATATTGCATCGTATTAATCAACGTGTCATATCGATTCTTGTAGGAAGTTCCATGTTTCAACCTTTCTATAGGTAGAAAATTGTGAATTGTGAAAATTGTCGATGATTTTTTTCTATATAAAGGAATGATGTCTTCGATGATAATCCGAAATGGTATCTAGCGAAGATGACACGCCTAGAGACGATAATTTATGTAGAATGCGATATGTCAAAAATAGCTATTGACACTGTTCTGAATCCAGCAAACTCGCTTGATTGGCCTATGAGACTTTTTCCACAAGTTGTATGATTTATCAAAAGTTGAAGGCCGGAGTTGTAAAGCATACTCCAATTATGACGGAATATTGAATGTTTTATGAAGTATTTTGAACAGTGTGGAACTCTAGTTCGTGAAAAATCACCTCATGTTCACAGAATCAAAAATAATTTCTCATTGACAATAACTCCACGGTTCTGATGTTGCTGTACAGTTGAAAAATCGATTTGGATTATTGTAACCGAAGTGGAAATTCTATAATCATTTGCATTCGAAGGAATTTTTTCAATACAGATAAATTAATATTATCCCCTTTCTCATACAAATCATTGATAACACTACTAAAACTTCAGCCTCTCGAGAGTTTCATAATTTGCCAACCTCTATCTATCTCTATTTATTATAAATGAATATATATGCGGAATCACTGAAAACGTCAAAATCTATAACCATATATAAAAATAAGGGTTCCAAAAATGTCGACAACCTAACCTAACCAATTATAGTAACATTTGTGTGCAATCGCAAATTGCCAAAGTTATTGACTATTCTTATTTTTTGCGACTATGTAAATTTGTCGATTACTATAAGCTCATACCAGAACTCTTTGAACTGTGTGATAACATCTACAAAAACCTGAGAAACTGTTCAATACTGGAATAAGAGGAGTAGCCAGTGAATTGGTAGCATCATATTCACTTCAAAGGTAACAGATAGTGGTAATAGATGATATACAATCACAACCAGCTTCTGTCTCATTAGAAGTTCCAGAAGGTTCAACATTGGCTTCACTTCTCTTTAATATTCATGATTGATATTGAAAATTCTTGTGTAACTTCACATAAAACAATAATATATGCCGATGATACCTATCGAATAACTTCTCTATGTTCAAACTGTAAATAAAACTACCAGTGAATTTCAAACAATGGTGCACAAATAACTCTCTAATTGTTAATAAAACTGTTTTCATGAATTATCAACAACAATACCTAATGATCTTTGTTCACTAATTAAAATAGATCACACTTCTATAGTGCAGGTGAATCAATATAAGTATCTGGGATTAATAATCGATCAGAAGATAACTTGGCAAAAACACACAGATTATCTTATCTCAAAACTGAGTGGACTCCGCTTCGTAATAAGACAACTACATGGATCAGTATCTCTTCAAGTACTCAAACTGGCCTCTTTCAGACTATTACAATCTAATATCTCAAATGGGTAAATGTTCTGGGAAAATTCTGTATACTCAACAAAAGTGTTTGTTATTCAAAAAAAAATTATTAGACAATACTCGCAGGGGAAATGAACTGAGAATAGGTACCTTATTCACGATTAGCCCTTGGGCAAGACTCAGCAAGATAACGAAGCAACTAGGCTACTAGGAAATATTGAAAACTATAATAAATTGAAAAAAGTTTCAATGGATCTTCTCTTAGAAAATGCCTTTCACAGGGTCGTCAAAAAATTTTTAGAGACTTGAATGTATAAATATAAGCTGCCTTTTTCTGTTTTTGTGACTAATGTGATGAATGTTGTACCAGTAATGTAAGTTATAAGTGTATGATATTTCAAAGATGAATAAAATTCTATTCACTTTCATTCTAATGGTTTGCTGGTCGCTCCCCACCCGAAGATCATACCAGCCCGCTCTAGCATATGCATATAAGTTTGCGGTCCAACAGAGGACCTTCGTCGACAGATCACATGATTCGCGAATATAAATTCTAGCCTGAGAATGTTTTAAGAGTTCCGTTTGAAGTAAAAATGCTTTCGAAAGTGTCGAATAGTTGGCGTAATATTTCGTATGGAAATGTAACACCTTAAATAGAAGTATCATTCCAAGAAATGTAGAGGCATTGCTGGAGATTATAATAAATATGAGACGATGTGTCGACAACGTAAACAAAAAATACAAAACGAAATAAAATACGCGATAAGGATTAGTTTGGCAAATGTAATCCAAAAATGCAAAAACCTTCAAGTGAGTAGAAGGGTAATGGCGCTTCTAGATATGAAGGTAGTTTTAGGGGGTGTCTCCAGAGGTGTGTTTGATGTTTGAAAAAACTATAGCGGTATTGGGATGAGGAAATATTATCTCAGACTCATGTGGGGAAGCCTGAAAGGCGTGATAATGTTTTGGCAATGCCTGCTAGTTTGTATGATGAAAAAACAAATATGGGGGCGCCTGTCGCCCTGGCATTAGTCGTATGGATAAAAGCATGGCGTCAGAGCCTCTGGTTGGTGGACATGTAGGGGTAACCGGGATGTATTTTGACAATAATTTCAGGATACAGATCTGCGATTGGTCGCCCCGGCTGGGAGTAAAACATGGCGTCCGAGCATCTGGTTGATACACGTGTGTTGGTGAGGGGTATCGGGAATGAGTTCGGGGATAGAGATATCGTGTTCAGAGTCTATGGTTGGAAAAAACAAATATGGAGGTGCGCGTTAACCCATGACATGGTGTGTGATTGGTCTCGGGAGAACACATGGCGTCCGCTGCATTTCCTCACTGGTTTATGGTGTGAGGCGTGTATTTTGGTTGGGGTAGAGATTTCGGCAAAAAGTTCGAAACATAAATCTCGGCAATGTGTTCAAGGCACAGATATCAGGTATCGATTTCAAGGCACAAGTATCGGGTCTCGATTTCACTCGATGAGGTTTAGAAAAAACATGAAAAACTCCTCGTATTTTAGCTGTTTTGATGAATTTCAGACCCTGCAATACTGCTTCTCCCTTCTTCAGTGTTGTCCAATATGGCCTTCTTCAGTTGGAGTTCCTTCTCAACCAATTTCTTCTCGATTTCCAACTCCTTTGCAATTTGTGCAATACGTTGCTCTGCCTCGAAATCCGCTTGGAGAGTTCTTCTGATTGAACTTGCAGATGAATATTTGGACATTTTGGCGCTATCAGATTTAATTTCTGCGTTGCCATAACATCCTTTATCATTGTAATTCCCTTTTCCATATCTGCTTGGAGGTAAACCTTTGTTCTGACGTTGACTTCGACTAATCAACTTTATATCGAAAATAAACCAGTACTTTTCAGAGTTTTTATTTCTGCTTGATATTCCATTCAAAACTGTTCATTTATATCTTTGGTAACAACCAAGATGCGTATATTCCAGGTGAAATGACTATTATAGCAGTATAATGTTTTCTCTCTCTCTAGACCTGAAGCTCACTAGATAATGACATCCAGAGAAATTCACATTCTAGAAATTTCTTTACAGATGGCGTCGAGCGGCAACTCTGAACACATTATGAAGTCTGACGAAATTTCTACTAGCACAACTCGTGCAGAGTCAGTGTGTTACTTTCTATTTTCAACACTACCTAATAAAGGATAAAGATACACAGTTCTGTCAAAAATGTTTGTCTGTTTCTGTTCAGACGTAAATACAGATATGCATCTTGATTCATATATTACAGAAAGATGCATTTGCTTTATATTCTCGATATATGTTATGAGAAATCAATATCAGAATTCATATATATTATTACTAAGCGGTTCTGAATGTTTTCAGATAATTTGATGAGATTCTGCAGTAGGACTAGATGGAAAAAATAGTACGTAAAAATAGTCTATTGAGCATTATAGTGTTTAATTCGAAATTAATTGGACCCTTCATAGTCCAGATCAACCTGAGTAATTTCAATTCATTAGGAAGATTGCTGTAGTGCAGACTATTATGGCGCTGTACAAGACCGTATTTGAAAATACTCTCTCGAAAGAACTTTTATTCCATGATTTTAAATTTTTGTTATCGTATCCTTTTACTGGGCATGTAACAATGTCACTAATGCTGGAACTTGGAATAAATATGTTAAACTGAAAAATTCTGAAAAGCAATCAGCAAATAACACAAATAGAACTTCTACCAAAGTAAAAACTGAGCAAGATGAACTTTGTTTTTATCAGCGTCAGAATAATCTAGCGATATATTGACCAGTTGAGTACGTGTGTACTGAATGTTTTGTACTAACCATCGGAACTTGATAGAGATGATTAGATGATTGATTATTTCGTCCACAAATAATACAACAGCGTTTGATATCCATTTTGAAACACTATTCAAAACAATGCTTAAATCAAATACTAAAACGGTAAACAACTAATAATTGAAAGTAATGGCAGATAAACGATAGATAACTAAGAAAACTACGGTAGAGAATTGAACTGGGAAATACAAATAGCTGCTTTTGAGGAACAGTGAAATTATAGAAAACTTCTAGCAAAATTCGAATAAATTGGAATGCAAATGTCGAAAGATAACAGAATTCGATTCTTGCACCATCTACTGTAAATTCCGTGGATATGATTGATCGTGTCTAGAGTTTTTGACGAGACAATATCGAATCGAAGATCGCACCAAGAATATATGCATCTTGGTAACAACATCAAAAAATTATAAAGCAAGTAAACCATACACAGAGTGATAAAATAAATGAACAAATTACATCATTAAACAACGCAGACCTTCTAACAGATATCTTGAAAATTCCGGGGGATCCTCTTTCGTGCAACTGGTGAAACGAGCTGAAATTATTATATGGTGACACTATATGTCATCATGTCTTCTCATTCTCATCGCTAGTTGATGCCAATTGTCAGCCATTGAAAACAACGTCGAATGATTTGATGTTAATAATTTTTTTATGAAAGATGGGACCCACTTCTAGCTGATTTTGAGTTCTCTCATTGTTCATAGTTGTTTCGAGTTGGTTCGCTATTTGTAGTTCATTTCGTTTTTCATTCAGTTGTGCTTACAGTTGTGGATTTGAAACTCGTGAGATAGTAACACGTGCGACATTTCCACTTGTCATACTCAACAGAAATCCAAATAAGCCACAGGTACGTTTTGCGATTTGCAGTACCTACCGAAGGATATTACATACGTGATCTATACTAAATATATTATCATTCACGCAATGATCTTGAAGCATAATGGAAACATGTTTGAAATTTGTTCCTCTTTGAAAAGTTTATGATATGCCTTTCGATTCGAGGTAAAGTTTTGTTGTCACCAGTTAAAAAAAATATTCTCACAAAAACTTGTATTCATATGTGTAGAATACAAATGAGGAAGTAAAACGCTACACTTCTCCCTAGTTCAGAAGTTATCGAAAATTTCACCTTTTCTGCATCATAAAACCAAAGGACACAAGTTACTCATCACCTTCACACATTTTTGCTGCGAACTATTCTTTCCATGAATATTTCCAATTATCATACAGAGACTCAGTTTTGAAATTTGACGTTAAGTTGTAATTGGAAGTGATAGATTTATACATCGTGTAACCCTGTCACAGTGGATTGAAGGACTAACATATGTCAGAAAACAACTACTTTTCTGGCCAATACCACGAAGGGATTGAATTATATCCGACAGGAGGCTGGCCTGTACAAATTTTTCCTTTGGATGATTCGATTTATAGCAAATAGCAAATCTTATTATAGTGTTTCACGATAAATTATTGGGCGCTCTGGATTTGATTCGAGTTGGTACCTCGTCCATGGGCAGATGGCATGATGATGGCTCATTTTGCTTGTCGTTAGCTGCAGCCTCTTTCGAGGTATGATACTACAGAATCTTCTATCATTGTTTGATTTTTCAGGTTGGGTCTGTAATCAGAGAAAGCGTTTCGTCAGGACAAGAAGCCTTAGGGCACGTAGGAGATCTTGCCAATCACGCGAAAAGTGCTATTTATAGTACAAGGCATGCTCTTCCTAAAATAATTCAGAAAAAAGTTCCAAACTTGCTAGGAGAAACAAAAAAACAGACAGTGATTATTACACCGCGGATATTCGATACCATCGACGATAATAAAGTTGGACAATCAGAAGGTGAGTAAATTTATAGTTTTCAATTCACTCGGGTCGGTGTTGAGGTGCTGTAAGTGAAAAATCATTGTAGGGGTAAAGTTAACTTCTAGGAACCCGTTTTTGACCATCCGCATTGAAAAATCTATGAAAAAATAGAACAATTGAAAAGTTATAATTGATTATGAATTGAAATTCAACAAGATTTTTTTTCAGACAAAACGAATTACGTTAAATTGGGAAATGTATTGGATGCTATTGGTTTATCCAATCCTAAACCAAGCTTGAACTTCGAAAAAATCACTTTAGAGCCTCGTAGTGAGAAAGTCACTTTAGAGCCTCGTGGTGCATTTTTGAATGACGAAATTTCCATGCTTCCCATGCAGAATCCGTTCTCGAGTTATTTTGAAAATGTCAGGGTGGAAAATATTAATGACGTAGAAAAAGACGCAGATTTTGTTGGTAAAGCGCTGAATAACTTGGAGGTCGCGAAGACATCAGTTGGTGCAAAAAATTTGAAAGACTTCATTTTGAAGATGAGAAATAAGCTACAAAGCTGGTTGGATAATAACAATGTGATGCAGGCGAAATTAGGAGTTGGGAAAAATGTTCCGTCTCCAAGGGTTGGAAAAGGATATCGCAAACGTAAGTTGACCATTAAATAGGCCTATTCATTTCATTGAGAAACGAATAACATTTTCACATTACGCTCCCAATATCATTGCTAGTAAATTATTTCCTTTCGTCGATTTTATAAGGGGCTTATTACGATCACGTCCATATGAGATTTATGCAAATGTTAATGGAGGCAGATTGGAAATCAGAATAACAATTTTCCGTTCAGACAATAATCTGCCACGATTGGTCAATTGGGAATCATGGACATTTGGATGATATTGAATGTCACTGATCTGCAAAATGGCAAATACATATTCAAAGATGAAACTTTTCCTAGAGATCAATTACCCCAACACTAAACTGATATTATCTTGAAATCGACGCACGTTTCGCTAACAAGGTTAGCATCTTCAGAAGAAGAAAATTGGTACAGTATCAATTTTCTTCTCCTGACGATGCTAACCTTCTTAGCGAAACGCGAGTCGAGTGCAAAAAAAATATCAGTTTGGTGTTAGGGTAATTGATCTCTAGGAAAAGTTTCAACTTCTACACCAAAGGTTCCAATCTCATCGTTTATATTCAAAGACATTGAAATCGCTAAACGTATGAAACAACTCCAAAATAATGGCATGTGCTTTTGACGTTTGAAGAAAAAAAAATTACACACTCTCAAAATAATCATTTGGTATTTATAAGCCTCGTGGGAAAAGCCACATTCCTGGACGACTGTGAAAATTGCTTAGTCAAGGCTTAAATCAGGTTTTTTCTACCTGGTAAACCATATACTATTTTTCCATAGAGAAGAAAAGTTTGTATTTCGTGCAGAAATATATTTTTTACATGCTCATTTACATTCACTTGATGTTCATTTAAATTTTCCTGAGATCAGTACCTTTAATCTTAATTTAAATTCATTTTTCCAATTCAAATTAATATTTTAATTATTTATTTGAAATATTCATTTAGAATCTTTTGTCGGAAATTCTTTGTTCGAATTGGGGTTTTTCGTTTTGAGGACTTTTTTGACAAAGTTTCAATAAAGTGGATTAGATAGACAATGGAAGTTAGAACTAATACCTCTCAAACGTTCAAATATATTTTTCTAATGTTGTGGTAATGTTTATACCGACTTAATATATAGTTTCCAGGGCAGACTTGCTCGTAATTGAGGAACTATCGAAAAGGGGCAGTGTGTCTACGTACATGCAAGAGCTTTAAACTGGTGGGAGATAGCAAGGCAGCGCTGGTAGAGCTGAGTAAAATAATTTCCTCATTCTGACTCCAATGTATGGCCCCTTCAAACGAGGCTGCTTCATCTAAGGCCCCATTATAGTTTGGTCAGTATGGATGCCGTACTACGAAGGGCCTCTTAGAATATAGAATAGATAATCGCGAAAAATCTGCGAAAGACAGATTGCCTCGCAACCAAGGTTTGCGAGAAAGCCAGGTTTCTGCTAGTGGGTTACGGGGTACAGATGAGGCAACAAACTACTGAATCTGCGAGTGCCCAGTGCCAGCGGCCTTCGTTGGGTAATCATTTGGAAGTGGAAAAGCAAAAAAATACTGCTTAGTAGTCAAACTACCCTATGAGAGCTCTGTGTTACGGGTTCTGGGAACATTCATGTGCACAATGGCAACAGATAGGTAGTGCATAAAATTAATTTGGTCATTCTCAGATTCTATCTGATCTAATCTCATACATTAGGATCACTAGTCATGTTCCTGAAAATAGAAATTGTTATTCATCGTGAACTGGTACTATTGCGATTCTTGGTAATTATGAGAAATCGCCTGAACCTATACTCATATGGTATTTGTCAGAGAACATTATCTTCCTAAAATTTTCGGATAGGTATTTCCATATAGTTCGTTTAAACACGCATCAAAATATTATTAATATACCTTCATGATGAATATATTTTGTGAATATTTTATAATAATAAAGATGCGTTTTTTGGCGGAAAGTTTGATTTATCTTTGTTGATTATACTCAATTCAACAGTAAACCAACATTTTCCAGAGCCATCAAGTACTGCAGGTGCGACTGGAAGATCTGTTCCTTCGAAGCCCAATATTGCAAACGCGCCTAGAACAAAATTCGATTCAAATAACGCTGAAACTGTAGGTACGAGTTTTATACCAACGGAACTGACGCACCCATTTTTGAATAGAGCATCTGACGATCAACTCAGCCACTTCATGCATGTCAATACCAAACCAAGCAGAAGGAATCATCATAATGAAGAAGATCTTGGGCCGGTGTTAGGTTCTATTAACCCCATCATGTTTGAACGGATATTCAATGAAAGACTTCGGAACAGTGGCAAAAAAGGCACTCCCCATGAGATTTTCAGTGATTATAAAACTGAAAATCATATCGATAATATTTCAGGTGACAAAGAAAAAGTTTCAACTAGTATGACTGTTAAAGGCCAAATTTTGAAACCGTTCATGGGCCAGGCAACCATCAAAAACAAAAAGGATTTCTTCGACAAATACAATGAAAACAACTCAGAGAATAATTATGAATATGAAAGTGGAGAGGATTCTATGTGGGACTGAATGTTCTGGAATTCTGATCGATGAAAGATAGTGAAAAAGGTTATCAATTGTGTGATTTCAATAGACGATCATCATCCATTTTGATTTTTAGAACCGTTCCTGCACGCGTGTCCCAAAAATTATAATTTTTAGTTCGAGAAAAATCCCTTGTTTCATTTCAGTTTTCCTACGTCAAATGTTGGGACCGTGCAAGAAGTATGGAAGTTTGGAGCATGAAGTCAGGAAATGATGAGCCATCTGCGCCTGATGCTCGAGAAACATATATGCGATCAGCCCAATGGTCAACGAACGTTTTTGACGTTAACGATGGTTTCGGCAAAAACCTCTTGAGCGTCCATGAAGCGTCGTTAAATCCTTCTAGGGCCAGTTGCACCGCTTTTCTTGAGTTGTGCTTTATCTAATCCAGGCTTTGTTGCTATGGATTTGCCAATCAGCTTCCTTGTTCCTTAACGATTGAAACAAGCTTAGTTGAATCTCTGCTGAGTTGAAGCGGTGCAACTGGCCCTTAATCTCCTATCCTATCCTATCATATCTTCGAATGGTCCATGTTCATCAGCACGTTGATACGTAATGAACATTTGAAGTTATTTACACTATCGAAAACTGTTGAATTGTTTATTATTCGCTGGAAAAAATCAGATCATACAATGTTTTCAATGAATATGTCAGCTTGGTGGAATGATACACAAATTAACGAAGTTTTCACAGTTAAAAAAAATATACAATGTTACCTTGTAAAATTGGTGGATCATACAAACGTAATCGATGAAAAATCAGTAGAAGGAGTGGAGGTAATGGATGATGCAAAAATATACAGGATGAATTTGAAAGTGGCGATTCTACTGTACAGACACACAGATAAAGGTTTCATATTGTCGGGAAGGAAGGTAGGAAATTGGTCCTTCCTTGGGGTTAAATTAGCTCAGAGGGTCTTTGTGATAACCAGGATGAAATCAGTTGGTAAAAACAAAAATATAAACTTTATTGATCAACACATTCACTCAAAACGACAATCATTCATTATAAACCTATACTTACAAAATAAACACTCAACATCACTGAATTTACTTGCACTATTGGGCAGAATCGTTCTACTGACTACATCTGACAATTTCGTAATCAATCAGAGGCTTGTTTCCGACTCCCCGATCAAAGGTTTATTTATCAATTTTTGAATCAGAGCCACGACACTTCTTTTATAACAAATTCGATTTACTGAGTGTGATATTTGCCAAAATATTTAGACGTGCATCAAACCATTTGTCAACGATTGCGTATATATGTACGTCAATGTCGCGACCTTATTCCGAAAAGGTTTTTTATTAAGGCCTTCAATACGACAATATTTGTGATATTAATTCCGGGGCAAAGGGTAGGTATTAAAAAAAAAGCATCTACAAAACCTTTGGAGGCAATAAATGCCAAAGGAAAAATCAAATGAAAACGCACCTAGTGACCATAACCAGGACAAAGTAGATCTTATGTAGCTGTAACGGATAACAGAGGGCATGGGTTGTGGAGAAGGTCCTTATGGTTAGTGCTAGAAGTTGAAATATCAGCCCCCAGATTCTATTTCACGAATTCGATTGTCGAGTAGCTCAGACTGTGACTGTAGAATGCGCTGTACCAAAAATATACGCATATTCTAAACAATTCGATAATCGAATTCGTGAAATAGAATCTGGGCTCAGATTCGGAGTTCCGAACAGTCAAACCCCAATGTCAAATATGTACGTTAACTGATTTACTGGCAACCACACCCTTTGCAAGTCATTCAAATTTGTTAACTACTATATCTTCCGGTGGTTATTGTTCAACTCCAACGGGGCTAGAAGCAAAATGTTATAAACGATAGTTACAAAAATAGCTCGCAAAAGCTAAAATCGTTCAGGAGACATCAAAATATCTCAGAAACGCTCAAAACCGTTTCGGAAATATCATAAAGCATCTCAGAAACGTAAAACAGAAACGTAGCTGTCAGTTTGCATTGTCACTATTGAAAAATAGCACTGAATGTTACCAAGATGAACGTCTACATTATCACAACTGATATATAATTTCATTCATTTCTTATAATTGATATTGTGATTACATCACCTTATTACTAAACTTGATTCCTCAAGTCTCGAAAAATAATTGAAATGTTCAAAATCAATATTCTTCACAATGATGCCAACACATATTTGTGGTTTGCGGCAACAGATTCACCACACGGAAAAAAATGGTCCAAGTAAAACGTTCTCCTGGCTTTTTTTATATTGTGCTAAGAAAATAAATACCTGAATTGAATAAAAAAGCATTTTGTCTCCAGAAAAATAAGTATTCTGAACGCATGAACTTGTAGCTATAATATTGAGTACCTACAGCGAGTAGTTCGAACACTAGATAATTCACTTTGTGTAATGCCAGGTCAACATTTCACTAGCCGTTGAAAAGTGAATTTTCATATTTATTAACCTGCGGTTTCTGAGAAGTATATCATCACTACAGAAACTCATGTTACATGCATAATAGAACAATTTATTTGCAGTAGAAGTTGGTGTCCCTACGGAAATGTACCCAGTCAACACCAGATATCTTATGGATATCCAGTTTATGTCCAATTCACGTCGGGATATCCCTGTACCTATTTTGGACATCCATAAGATATCAGAAACTGGATATCCAAAAGATATCCGGAACTGGATATCCATAAGATATCTATCAACTGGATATCCACCTCCTGGGCTTATCCTGGACATCCATAAGATATCCAATACTGAATATCCTAAAAATATCCTGAACTGAACATCCATAAGATATCCCAGAATGAATATTCCCAAGATATCCCAAAGTGGATATCCATAAGATATCCATCAACTGGATATCCATCTCCTGTGCTTATCCTGGACATTCATAAAATATCCAATATTGAATATCCTGAAGATATCCTCAACTGAACATCCACAAGATATCCTGGAATGAATATTCTCAAGATATCCCAAAGTGGATATCCATAAGATATCCATCAACTGGGTATCCATCTCCTGGGCTTATCCTGGACATCCATAAAATATCCAATATTGAATATCCTGAAGATATCTTCAACTGAACATCCACAAGATATCCTGAAATGAATATTCTCAAGATATCTCAAAGTGGATATCCATAAGATATTCATTAACTGGATATCCTCCTCCTGGGCTCATCCTGGACATCTATAAGATATCCAATATTGAATATCCTAAAGATATCCTGAACTGAACATCCATAAGATATCCTGGAATGAATATTCTCAAGATATCCCGTAGATAGTAGATAGTATATAGATATCCATAAGATATTCATCAACTGGATATACACCTCTGGGCTTATTCTGGACATCCTTAAGATATCCAATGCTGAAGATGAAGATATCCTGTACTGAATATCCACGAGATATCCTGCAATGAATATTCTCAAGATAACCCGAAGTGGTTTTTGGATATCGATGTTTTTTCTCCCTTCAACGTACACAAATTATATCATTTGCATCTTTATGAATATAATCTTTGCACTGGACCGTGAAATCTGTCTGGACTCCATAAGATAGATATTCATGGATTCGAATAAATGGATATCCGGAAAATTGGGGCAACCCGATTAATGCAATTTATTATTCCATCTTTGTTTTAACACGTATACAAAATAAGAAAGGAGCACATGGATTTTGTGGTAATCGTCAATTTGAGAATAATTTGATGTTTTGTGTTTTCCTACTTTCGTGGTTCTGTGATGTTTAAGTTGACAGTTGGTTGCTGACTCGTGATTCGTGATGGCGTATTCCTTTTTATAGCAAAACAATAGAACGCGCGGTGCGCGTTCTATTGTTTTGCTAACCTCAAATTTCTATGACGATTTACCTTTTTGGAGTTTTGTTGTGAAAAATGCTTATAATTCTGTTGGAAAGTGATGAAGAAGGTGGTATAGAATGTGTATATTGTGCTGATAGGAAGAAGGATGAATTTCAAACGGAATTGGCTGAATAAACAAACATAAATATGTCAACCCTGAAAACCCCGATTTCCTGCCTTTGGGGGGCCGTATCTCCGAAACTAGTTGCGAGCCCCAAAAACTTTATTAGACTTTTTTGTTCAGAAGGCCGAAATACGTAAGTTCCACCAAAAATTTTTCAATTTCACGATGGAGCCCACTTAACGGGTAATTACCAAAATTTTTTCCAGGCACTAAATGAGGTTAGTTTTATTTTTGAACACATTTTCCTATTCGAGATAGCATCACAACTTTCTCAGATTTTACCTTACCAAATCCCTTGCTTATTCGATGTGGTTTTATTTCATTGAGATTATTTAAGCTAAATTTCAACGCTTCATGTATATGTGTGGTTATTTTCACATGCTTTCAGTCGATCCCAGAGCTTCTGTTTCTACATTCAATAAATATAATATTCAGATCTCTGTAAGCTTCCTAATGTACATGTTATTGTCATAGTGTTAGTCGTAACTTTTAAATTTGTGATAATGGGACACAGAGTTCGAGTCGCATGGAGGTGTGTAGAAGTGGTACATTTCTTTGGACCTATAAAACTTACAGGTCCCTTTTGAGCCGGGGCATACCTGGAAACACAAACATTTCCCCTAACAACACATGGATATACTGGGTACGTCCTTTTTATGTACCGCGGTACAAAGACGTGAACGGGACTTCCATGGGATATCCCATCCAGGATGTCCCATGAGGTATATTCATAATCCCTCCCGCACAGGATGCCCAATGGATGTCCCATTAAGTAAATCCATAAGCTGTCCCATTCATGTCCCAGTTATTACTTTTATAAAAAAACATGAATATCAATTAAAATGATTAGTTTAGTTCGAAAATTGCTATATCTATGGTACAACTTTTTCTCTAGATATTTATATCATTGAATGACAAAATCTTGCATCTTATATTTGAGTTGCTTATATAATTACATGCGTGTTTACACTGATCCGCTTCAGTAATTTGACCAAAGTTGGAAGAAGAAATAGTTGAAAACGAGCCAACCGCGCCAATGAGGCATTTGTTCGCATGTCGACTCATAGATGGCAACAAAATTGATGAAAATGATGACAATTGATACTCCTCAACATTTTGTTTTTGAATCATTGTATCTTTTCTTATTATAAAAATGAGCTTATCGAAAATTGACAACGTAACATAGGGCATATGTCGAACTTTCGTATCAACTAAGATATTGATATGCCTAGAAGTGTCCTCAGTTTTCTACCCAATGCTCACGTCAACAAGCCAATGGCCTTGGGTGCGAGCAACTTCTTTGAAAAATCATACATTATTGTATTTCCTGAAACAAAAGCAGAAATGAGAAAAGTATTCCACAACCAATCAAATTTTACCGGTCCTCCATTTATTATGGCAACAGTGTGATATTACTGAAGTGATATGTCAACATAGTGCTACCAATCGGGTTGTTCCGTATATCGTTTCGGTTGACCAGAACGTTCTCTCTCTTTATGACATTGGCCTGGTCTATTCAAGCGAGACAGAGAGGGGGAACCGCTCTGGGTAACCGAAATGACGGAATATATTCTTAACCTCATTTTCCCAAGCTTCGCTGGGTGTTTTGTTTTGTTCGATTCGGCATTGTGGTGTAAGCTGTGTATATTGTAGCGTGGTTGAACATTTTTAATTTTATATAATAGTGAGAATTAGTAGTATTGTGAGTGATCTGCTAGAGTTATTCAGACATTAAAAAGTAAGTGGTTATTGGAGATATTAAGTCCTCGTAGAAAAATAATTATTAAACCTACCTAAAATACTACATATCCAATCATGGATAAAAAGAGATAAGTAGGTATTCCCTGAAGGAAACAATATGATTAGTAAATATTATAAAAGGGCACGAAAACTTGATGGAAGAGAAAATGATATATTAGATCATTCGTAGTAGTAGTGTGTGGATAGAAGTTGTACATCACAGGTGTAAAACTCAGTGGAGAGTGATATTTGTCACATATCAATACCTTCTGCTTCAAGAAGCATCAGTAAAGATGACATTCACTCCACATTTCCTACAACGAGTACAATGTCCACGACAAATGCTGACCTATCTGTTGATAATGAATGTATTTCAAGTTCCTAGTAGTTTTCTGATGTTTCTTCTATTGAAGAATTGAGTCCTATTTCTGCAGAGGACCTTATTCAAAATGAACCTTCCTTAAATAACAATAGAAATTGGAATAATGACTCTGTAAATATTAGATCTAAGTTTACTGAATGGGCTCTGAACTATAACATAACACATACAGCAATATCAGATTTCTTACAAATAATGAAAATCAAAATAAACATTCCCTAGTTTACCTGCATCTGCCAGAACTCTATTGCACACTCCTGGACAATTACCTATTCATAAGATTGAAGCAGGAAGATATTATCATTTCGGATTCAGAGAATGTCTGATGAAATTATTGACCCGTCATGAAGGAATCTTCCTGATTTCAAAAATAGAAGTATTAATTAACATTGATGGATATCCATTATCAAAGAGTTCTGATAGTCAGCTCTTTTAGAAAAATATAATAGTATATTATGCAACGATCGTGTAATGATGGTTATTAATACATGAGCATAAACCGGGATACGAAACGAGCCGAAGGTGAGTTTCGTATGGTTTATGCGAGTGTATTAATAACCATTACATGAGAGTTGCATACGCTATTTTATCTACACCCAATAAATAATGAAGAACTAAAATTTTATATTAATACGTATTTATATTGAACACAATAATAGTAGGTAATCAATCGTATTTCTTTGAAAAATTCTACAAAATTATAATTAATGGTATAACCACGGAAAATACAACAATGAGAAATGAAAAGAAGAAAAAAAAAGGAAAAAAAAATTCTGCCGACGTCAGGAATTGAACCCGGACGTAATTATTCACTACCGGCGCCTTTGACCATTCGGACATGAGAGCTTATGTAATTATGTTGAAAATAAAAACATATGTCTTGCATTTGTCAAATGAAAAATATAATCCTTTCGATTGTATTTTTTTCTTGTCTAAGACATCTGTGGAGGGTCGCTGGTAATTCTTCTATATCCCTGCTATAAGACATTTTCATACTATTATCGAAAATTGACTAAATTCTTCAAGAATTCAATACCTACTGATTTTGACTTGACAAACGTCAAAATGCAAAGCTTGCACATCATGCTTGATTGAAAAATAATGGGTTTCTATTGGTTGAAAATCTGTATCGTAATGAAAATCTGTATCGTAATGGATTTCATTATAAAACGGGTTGTGGGCATATAAGTGTATTATTAGAGTACGGGTGTAGATAAAATATTTTATGCACTCACTCGAACTCATTTTCAGTACCTAGTATACTATATATAACACCAAAAATATCTGTTACAGGATCTTCTGAAGCTTTTGGTAACAGGAAACGGATTGAAGAGGCCCTTCAGAAGTTTTTCAGAAGGGCAAAATAGAGGAGCCATTCCGAAATAGTGTTTGAATCAAGTTTTTTATTTTTGTGTATTTTTTCATGCCCTATTTTTGTTTCATATATAGATCCTACTATTCCTGTTTCAAGAATGTATATTTTATTTTCACCCCATTTTTAGACCAGAGTAATGTGATGTATCCAGATCCTAATATTCTTGTTTTAAGAATATATTTTAGTTTCACGTCACTTGTAGATCAAAGTAATGTGAATATATAGACCAGAGTAATAGTATTTTAGTTTTTATATATTTGAGAGTTTACAAATTTTTATTATATTCATTTATTTCATATAGTTTGAATATATTTTTCATTTCGTTTATGTTTCATTAGTATTTGTTTCCTTCTGAAAGTGAATTTGAAGGATGTTTCTGGAACCAGAAGGATGTCTTTTTTGTTGGATATCTGATGTCCCAGTTGCATCCCTAGTACGTACCATGTCCCTATATTGGATGTCCCAAGAATGCCCAGTGGATTCACTTTTAGTAATAATGGTACAGCCTAGGGACGGTTTCGGGACATACTTATGAGGATATGGTATTTCCCTAGGACCTACCAGAGGGATGGCACTGGGATGTCCTTTTTGTCGGAAAGCAGATGTCCCAGGGACGTCCCTCGTATGTACCATGTTCCGGGAACAGCTGTACTAGGGACATCCCCAAAACAAATGAGAGATGTCCCAGGGACGTCCATAGGGTGTACTTGTGTTGTTAGGGTCTGAAGCTGGGACATCTCAGTCAGGCGATTTCTACAAACATATCTGAAGCTGGGATATCTAATTCAGGCGATTTCTACAAACATTTCTGAAGCTGGGACACCTAAGTCGGGCCATCTCTAGAAACATCCCGGAGCATTTCCTTTTCGAAGATAAGTACACGAAACTGTGTGCTCTTAGTGTTTTTTTTCCAAACTCCTTATATTCATGTTCATGATGTGAAATAAATGTCATATTTTATTTATAGAACTTGTTAATTTTCTCATAACTGTTCATGTTCATAACTGCAATGTCCACCAATAGTGAATAGTTTTCAGTCTAACCCACCTGAAGAGAGTCTCTTGTCTGCTGTTAGTTTTCTTTTTTTTTTTTGAACTTCACGTTACATTAAGAAGGGCCAAAGAAAGACACCTGCTGTCTTTGAAAAAACAAGAAAAACCCCAAGAAACTGAAACAATAAACAGTGTTCTTCTTTTTCCATAGTGATCTGTTGTGACCAAATTCGTTTTTATCTTTTCTTGGATTCATTAAGTTTATTTTTGTTAAATACATTTTGAATGTATTCTTTTTTATATTCAATAGTATGAATACATTTTATCTTTGATCCTCTTTTTTCATTTCTCTGGTACAATAGCATTTCATTTAAGCAATTATTGTTTCGTCTTACCGATACAATTTTTATTTGTTTGAATTTTTTTTTCTCGATATTGAAAAATCTCAAATGGCCTACTTCAATCTTATCCTGATAAGTGAGGTGGTGTTTGAAAGTGTGGAGTCTCCATGTATCCATAGATATCTCTGAATGATATCTTATGGATATCCCTGATGATATCTCATGGATATCCCTGAATGATATCTCATGGATATCTTATGGAAGTCCAGCTTCCTCCAGTCGGGAGGTCCATAAAATATCCACCAGATACCATCGGGATATCCGATATCCAAAATGGATGTCCACTGGATATCCATGAAGATATCTTTTAGACTTCCCTAACAACATCTTATGGATATCCGTGAACAGTATCTCATGGATATCCCTGAACGATATCTTATGGATATCCCTGAACTATATCTTATGGATATCCCGGAAGGATATCTTATGGAAGTCCAGCTTCTTCCACTCGGGACATCCACTGGACGTCCATAAAATATACAGCGGATACCAACAGGATGTCCTCTGGATATCCATGAAGATATCTTTTAGACTTCCCTAACAACATCTTATGGATATCCGTGCACAATATCTCATGGATATCCCTGAACGATATCTTATGGATATCCCTGAACTATATCTTATGGATATCCCGGAAGGATATCTTACGGAAGTCCAGCTTCTTCCACTCGGGACATCCACTGGACGTCCATAAAATATACAGCGGATACCAACAGGATGTCCTCTGGATATCTTCCATATCCAAAATTAATGTCCACTGGATATCCATCGAATGTCCGTGTGTTGACTGGGTAACGTGTTCACCTACTTGTTGATTGTCGACCTACTCGGGATCAATCGGGAACAATCGCGTTTAATTATGCGTTTTTACCCGCGGCCATCGGCAAAGCCAAACCGGCGTCATTCCAAAATTTACATTGGGGTGGTGTGTACCGTGGATGTGGTTTATTTATTGTGCCGGAATTATAAAAAATATATAGAGTTAACGCCGGTGTTTTGTTGATATATGTTACATCACTGTTTTTTGAAGTAGAAATAGTTTTAATTTGGTTTGTTTTTTTCATTCAAGAAATGTTGTCGTTGAAGTATGAAAAAGTGATTTAGGTATATCTAGTCTATGGAGTAAGTTTTGTTGTCATTAAAATTCTTATGAGAATTCACATATTTTTACTTCCCCCCATAATTTCTTCAATTTTCAGAACGTTGTAATCGTACTTGGTGTTATACATAACTTGAATTTGTTATGATCTCAATAGAAAAAGTTATTTCCCTGCCTGTACAATCTGTCATGATTTTTGAACAGATTGTACAGTACAGAGAGATGGAATGGAGCTACATTGAAGGTGAGACAATATAAACCACCCAGAAGTGAATCATTTGATAAGGCCAAGTGAACCAAAATTACTATAATGATCTCAAAGTGTTGCTTCAGTAGAATACTGTATAATAGCTACTAGTATCTTGTTTTGTAGATTTGAGTATATGAGTTATTTGAGAGTAAATCATTTTTCATTGATGCTAAATCCACTTGTTACTAGTAGTTATCAAACTGAGCATCCACTGCAAATAGAAAGTACATTGGGGCCAATTGAAAATGAAGGTCTGCTTCTAATAAAGCTTTTAATATTGATGGGTTACGTTTCGTTCATCAAATTACATCAATAACAGCAAGTGATCGAATTCAGGAATCTAATTTTTCTTGTGGCTAATAAAGCGTGAACTTGTCCCATATAGTATGCAAATATTTACTTGGTGATATGTAAATTTTACTTGCTACTATTAAATTTTTTTTTCCGTGCATAGAAATAACTAAGTCGCTGATACTTATCGCACCAAAAAAGATTCATGCAACTCGAAAAACTTCCATGAACTCATACAATTTTCTGGAGTTGCAGCGACAAACTTGCATCGTCGAAACAGGCTAAGGAAACTTTATTACTAACATTTAGGCTCATCACCTCCTTTGCAAAGAGTGAAAAATATTCAAATCTGCTATAATTTCATTTGACTAATGCTTATCAAGCACAATTCATGGTTAACGTTCACATAAAAAGTGAAAAAACACTCAAAACTATTGGGATTTCAAATTAAGATCACAGCGCCACATTCCAAATAATAATCACCACTTCTAACAACTATTGCTATTTGAGGTTAGGACTTTTATTTCTCATTGCACCGCCTTGCTTAAGTTGTTGTTTATCTAAGCAAGGTTTTGTTGCTATAGATTTGCCAATCAGATTTATTGTTACTTGACAATTAAGCCTAGATTAGTTGAATCTTCACAAAGTAGTAGTGGTGGAATTCGCCCTGGCGTTATTTGAAAATCCCAAACCGTAAAATGTTGTGAGCGACTATTATAGGTTTTAGTGTTTTTTCACTTTTTATGTACCTAAACGTTAACCATGAATTATTGTGCTTGATGAATATTAGTAATGATTTTAATCATATTCCATTTCAGAATAATATTGCAGCGCCATTTTGACTAGGCTTCAACTAATAGGCGCCACTTTGACAATATTTTGACCTGGTTTGAAAGTTTTCACCAGAATATCGCTTATCTTGAAATCCCAATAATAGTCGCTTACAGAATTTGACGGTTTGGAATTTTCACACAACGTCAGAATCTTACTCATAATCAGCAATATTTGTATAGGAACCGTTGAACGAGTTGGACGTGTGTAGGCAAACGGCGGGAAAAAATTAAGTTCGACGATATAAGTTTCTAATAACTTATATCAATTATCCTACATCAAATTGATATTTTTGCACTAGACGCACGTTTCGCTAACCTAGTTGGCGAAAAGCACGTCGAGTGCAAAAAAAACAGTTTGGTGTTAGGGTAATTGATCCCTAGGAAAAGTTTCATCTTTCACACCAAAGGTTCCAATTTCATCGTTTATATGATGTAAACTTTGATAATGGAAAACTTGTTGCTACGCCAAGAAAAAAAATATTTAAACAACGCTTCTATAAAAACACTAACATTGGACCTTTTTTAGTGATGATGGGAGCTAAAGATGGGAAAGTAGTTCAGGTGAGTAAATATGTTCATTTGCAAATAGCTAGCAGAAATTTTCTATTTTCAGCTGAGAGACATCGAAATAGTGAAAACTAAGGGAATCAACAAACTCTGAGTAGAATTTTACACCCCAGAATCAGCAAATGAATTTGTTGACAGTGAGAGTTTGTAAAATAGAAGGTATATTATGTACATTCCACAAAATGATGTAACTTGCTGAAGTATTGTTAGAAATAATGTTCCGTTACATTTGTCATTCGAAAGAATAAAAGTTGTAATGTGGAATATGTACCGATCTCTATATTACTAATAACATTTGAGTCATTCTCCCAAGACATGATGTAATGAGTTATTCGTCCGTATTCCAGTCATCTCTTATATCCAACCAGTTATATAATTTTTCTCTTGCCTTGAATTTGGTCATACAAAACACCAATGCCGAGGCATGATGATTTGACCCTACCGTAGAATAAACTGTTTTAAGAGTGGTCCTGAAAAAAATTGAAACTTGGCATAATGAAATTGATGCAAAAATACTATACTTTGGGGTAACATTGACAAATGAAAATTTCAAGGTGACGACTGGGAACCATAACACTAATATCGATATTTCTAAAAATATTCGTTTTTCTTTGGCATATGGCAATCCCAACAACCCAATAAGGTTTGATAGTTTATTTTTGTTCATAAAAAAAGACAAAAACGTCAGTACGACAACAAACATCATTGTTCAGTTCAAATATTCTCATTTATAGGTTTCGATCTTAAAAGTAGATAAGTACGACGTTAACTATCTCCAAAATGGTCAATTAAACAAAATTCAAGAGGAAAACTCTATTTGAATATGCTAGAAATTACTGTTGATCCTTCATTCACCGAAATCGTCTCAGTGAATTTATTTTTCCTAAAAATCATTGATCCAAAAGTTATTCAGGTTGGCTCGTTTTCAACTCAAATAATTTGTAAATCCCGAACTATAAGCTTCAGACCATATTATGTATTATACTTTGTTGCAATCTGCTCATCATGGAGCATTTAATAATGCGAAAAAATATAGGGTGATCCATTTAAAGAAAATTGGTGACATGCTCTGGGAGTGCGATAGGGGGAGTAACATCAAATGTGAATATGTCATAATGTGTCCCCATGTATACTATTGTTAACGTGTTATTTTATTTTTCCTGGAGATCATTGTACCAAATGTTATTCAGGGTGGCTCGTTTCGAATGGAATGCACTGTATATGGCACAAATGGAACGTTCCAGGAACAGCGTGTGCTATGGATAGGCTCGATGTATCGGACGTCTATTATATTGTTATTGAATAAATCTCGCACGAAGTTGTATTCAACATCAACATGCTTCAATCGACGATGCTCCCATTTCCTCAAGAGATATTTGCAAGAATGATTGTCTTCAAATGAATGTGAACGGGACTGGAACACTGGATACCGAATTCCTTTTAGCCAATCAACCTCCGTTGCTACATTTGCTAAGGCAACAAACATATTCAGCTTCGGTTAAAGACAATGCAACAGTATTCTGCTCTTTTGTAGCTCACTAAATTGTTGAGTCGAATGTTTGATAGAGAAATCCGCTGGTAGATTATCGATCTGCCTTTCGAATCCGCATACCCAGATTTCTCTTCGATGTTTCCATATATTTCTGGTCCTCTTCACCTTCACGTCGAGAAACGGCAGTTTGCTCTGAGATTCTTTTTCCATTGTGAACTTGCGTCCGATTCTGCATCTCCGTGGTTCCATACTATGAAGGTGTCGTCGACGTATCTCAACCAGACGCAGGGTTTCTTCTTTGCTTGTTCGATGACGAATGCTTCGAACCACTCCATGTAGATGTTGGCTATAACCGGTGACAGTGGTGATCCCATTGGTGGTCCTTCATCTCCACTGGAAGTAGCAATTCTGAACACAGCATTACAGCACCTGTATGATGCCTTCTATTGCTTGTGTTGTTCTATTTTTCAAAGTATCTTCCTCTCTCTGCTTCTTTTCGATGATCTCGAGTGCCTCTTTGACGGGAACGTTGATGTAGAGATTTTCTTCATCGAAAATGGTTAGCTGATCTTCTTCTTTGGCCTCGATTTTTCTGAAAATTACAAGGAAGTGTTTGGAGTTTTTCACAAAGGATAGTTTCCTTGCAGTGGCTGTAGGATAAGGAGTAGAAATTTCGCGAGCCTGTGGGTTTTCGAGTTCCTGGAGCTAATGATCGGCCTAAGAGGTACGTCCGTCTTGTGGATTTTCGGAAGCCCGTAGAAGAGGTGAGGCGGCTTGCTGTGATGAGGCGTCAGTAAGGATTCCTCCTTGTTTGAAAGAAAAACTTGAATGACTATCTGCTATCCTCCGAACGATCTGTGATTTACATGTCTTATCTTTCTTCTGCTTACACTACATAGTTTCTTTTCCTCTCGACTTTCTTCACAGGTATTAACCACGCTCTTGTGGGACTGCTTTGAGAAATTGACCAAATCAAGTTCTTCCAAAAAAATCTCCGTATGAAACTTTCAGTTGTTATTATTGGTTCAATCAAAGAAATTATACATCAACTCCTCGTCTGCCATTATATATACAACATTTATTGATACAATGGGTATATTGGGCCCATAACCTGATGAAATATGCTCAAATACTTTCAACTAAAGGTTGATATTCCAGAAAAAATAACTTTCATTCAACTGACAATTACAAAACTTAATTGAAAAAAACAACTTATATCTTAGATAAAGAATATTCAATACAGAGTGAATTGCTCATTTCAATAGTATTTGTTCTGGTGGATTTGTTTTATACTTCTGCATGCATTATTACTCCTGCCTGATTACTCGATCTTAATTATATCTTGCCCTATGTCTGAAAATAACTCGAGATCACTTTTTTGTTGAAAACTATAATATATTGAAAATAAGTTCTTACCTTTTCCAGTACTATCAGTTCTTATTTACACTAGGTGCATATTTCGACATCCAACTCTTGCCATAGTAAGAATGACATCTTTGTGAAAATCATTTTGAATGCTTTTCAGATATTTTTGATGGAAATTGGCCAGCTTTCTTATGATGATGATTAGGATGAGTAAAGAAAAAACAGCATGAAAGTATTTTTTCTGCATATGCGCACTTCCATTTCCAAAGTAAAATAAGATAAGAGTTGAACAGACATTTCTTATTTCATTTCAGTAGGTATGTAAACGTTAACATTGATTTACGTATGTTCAACTTTCTTATCTCATTTTATTTGCTGTATAAAGGTAAACCCTGAACTACTCCAGTGGGGTCCTGTAAATATAAACACAAACATTTGTATCGACGAAAGCAAATGCAGGATTTACTTCTGTGAAGAAACCTGCACTGGCACCTGGTCGGATATAATTCAATGCCCTTCGTGTGGTATTAGCCAGGGGAGTAGTTGTTTTCTGACGGGTGCTAGCCGAAACCTACTGTGTAGGTAATTTGAGACTGGCCTGAACAGATTGTTCGACAGATGATTTGATTTAACGCCAGTCTTCAAGTATGCCCACTGACTATGTCAAGTGTTTTTACATTTTCCTCGCAGGAGGAATGGGCGAATTCGGTTTGCTTTTGGAATACCTCGTCCATTGGTAGATGGCGTAATAACTTCGTTGTTCGCATCAGCTTTGGCCGGGGCTTGATACTCGTGTAGGAGTATGATTTTTAATTATGGGAAATCATCGACTTTATGTTGATGATGGCACTGCCTTTCACTAACGAGTGGCCTAATAGCCCGAAACCGATCTGCAAGTGTGTCCGTCCCTATAATTGAAAATCAATTCCTTCATTTGTATCGACGAAAGCAAATGCAGGATTTACTTCTGTGAAGAAACCTGCACTGGCACCTGGTCGGATATAATTCAATGCCCTTCGTGGTATTAGCCAGGGGAGTAGTTGTTTTCTGACGGGTGCCAGCCGAAACCTACTGTGTAGGTAATTTGAGACTGGCCTGAACAGATTGTCCGAAAGATGATTTGATTTAACGCCAGTCTTCAAGTATGCCCACTGACTATGTCAAGTGTTCTTATATGTTAGGAATGTTGAAATATGACGTTTTGACAATGAAGTTTTAAAATTATTGTCCGTTTATGATATTACTGATGTTTTTCTCTGGGTTATCAGAATGCCCCACTCTCACTCACTAGAGTGTGCCCACGTTCTATTAATTCATCGGAGTAGTTGAACGGAAAAATTCCGTTAACCGGCGACGCTCCCCCTTCGTTTCGTAGTCAGGGCCCTTCAAAGCCAGAGTTCTGTCAAATAAAAACCATTTTGGCGGCTTTTGGCACATATTGAATTTTCTCATAAAAGACAAAGTTGATAAAACTGTTCCATTTCGTTATTTCCTGTGCATATGTTATATGTTAATGTTTCAATCGATTTGGAATTATTATTGGTGCTTCAGCTGAAAGGCCTCTTTCGTGCATTGTTTTTTGCTGTGGGTTTCTTCATGACTGGAATAAAATCAGATTTCTCAAATACAGTTTTCAATCAATAAAAACGATATCCAAGTTTCTATATATGAATATCCATCACCCAGTATGCTTATTTTCTTGCAGTGTAGGGTTCCAAAACTGGTTTTTGACCAAGTATTTTTCTGAAAGAGCAAGAAATAACTACTGCAACTGTAGTTTTTCAACAATTTGGGTGTTCACAAAAGCAATAATAAATGTTACTGATTCAAAATATTCGAGACTCCAAACTGTTTTCTTTGTTCTCTTCTGCACTTGCGAATGTAAGCTACTACTTGAAACAAAATACGAAACAACATCCATATTTGTAACAGAGGGGAGACACCATCAATTGTGAACTATACGATTGAATGAACTTACCTGTGAAGTTCAATCATAATTGTATGAAGCAGCTTGTCCGAATATATTACTGGATGTAGTGCAGCGGGTCTTTACTGGATGACAACAGTTTGAAGCACAAAACGAAGAAAATTTGTTTTCGTCCCTATACCGGAGGCATAGCCACCGCCCGGAAGCACTGCCACTGCCCCGCGCATGCATATGCATCGTCATTCGTTTGAAGCATCCTGAACTAGGAAGTTATACCACAAATTTTATCTATGGTTATTCCACTGACATGTGATGAATGTTTATCATTATTTGGGAGTTATACTCACTGCACTCTTTAGCTGTTCCATTGTTATACACCAGTTCGAAATTGCGGATCGTCCTCTATATAATTAGATGTAGACGTTCGAAGACAATCAGGTTTATTCTGGAGGCCTAATGATTCTTGAATTCCACTAGATTATTGAAGAATATTCAAGAATGGGACCAAATGCAACTATGGTACACTTCAATAATTCTCAATAGTCAATAGGTATTTTTCGAAATTTTTTGGCAATTGAATATTGTATTATATCGAAATACCAATACCTACAAGATATATTAGAAATCTCGATGGTGCGTCATAATATTCTTCCATAACAGTTGTCGATAATTTTCAATAACCAATATTCAACATTGAAAGTTATTCAAAGATTCACCAGAATAGACCTGAATGTTGCAATTAACTTCCATCTAAGGAGGAGAACTTATATGAAGCAAATATTACACAAGCAACTGATTACCAATTTCACGAATCTCTGAGACAGACCTCTGGCTGAAGTATTTATGTTCTGCAAATTGAAAACAAAAAAGTATTCTTAGCAGCTCATGATTCAATAGTAGGTACCTCTCAGCGAGTGAGGCACTAGTAAGTTTGGTATAATTACCATAACATCTACTGTGGATCTCTATGAATTCAAGTGATCCAAAAAATAACTAGAGAAAATTCATCAAACCAAGAACCTAATAGTGAAATCCTCTGTCTAGCTTTTGAACCTGGAATGGGAATGCGAGGATATATATTTGAAAGGATATGTCTCTGATACTCTTTTTTGAAACATATATATTGCAAATATAAATATATTTCTACAGTGCAGATGAAAACGAAACCCCTCTGCTCAGTACTTGGATGGATGACCTCATGCAGGGAATATCATAGTTCGCAGGAAATATCATAGCTCGCAGGCAATATATCAATGAGCACAAGATATATTGAGGAAATGCCGTCCTTCAGAAAGGACGTAAAACCGGTGGTCCCGAGTCCATGGATGATGGGCTCATACAAGATCCCTACCTCTGTTTGGAATACCAGAAAGTTCGGCAACAATTTTCGGTTGGGGAAAGTGTGCTCACACGCGTCGGTGATTGGCCCTGGTAGCGGAAATAGACCGACTCCAAATTAAAAAAAGATACTATAGGAATTTATATTTCCTTCTTCGTCCACCAAAAATTAGCCTTTATTCCGCGGGACTCATCTCCGTATTTAGAGATCTCCAGCAGGCCATATTGTCAAATATGGGAAATCGTCATTAAATAATTCAAATCCATCTGAGCAAATACATGAATTTCAGTTGCCCGAAACTAGCGATGCGATTGGCTCTCCTAAGGTCACGCGTCTTCCTACTGGCGATGACTAGCAGTACTTCCCAAGTTATCTATCTTATGCGTATGTCTTTATGGTTTTTGGTTTTTCAGTGCTGCTCTAATCCGATTATTTCACAACGGCGAGATGAACTACTCTACTAGGTTTTACAGGAGCAAGTATGAATGCATGGCAATATATGCGCGGCGGGTGGCGTGCCGATGGCGCGGCGGGATGAGCTGCTCTACTATGTTTTTACTCTAATGTATTCTCTAGTATAGACTAACTTATCTGATTTTTTACCACAAATGAATAATGTATAGATAAAAATACAAATAACATGCTAATAAATAGGAATGTCAAGGAGGAAACCTTTCACTAGAGGAGATAAACTTTTGGTGAAACTAACAGAAAAAAAGTCAACCCCAGCCACCGAAGTATGGATTTGTTGTCAGATCCAATTGACCGATCAGAAAATATATTTGGTAGATTTACATATAAACCCCACGTTTGCCACAAAATCCATCAAGTCCCATAACTGAACGAGACGACTCCAATAGACCCTATTCGAAGGATGCTTGTCATGTTGATCCTGTCACTGAAAATAGGGGCGGACTTGCAGATAATCAAGACAGTAAATCAAATTTTTTTAAAGACAGTTGTCCCAGAAAAATTTCGAAATTAACGACACCTACATTGAAACATTAAAAAGATTACTTGAAGAATGTCAAGGAGGAAACCGCAAACAACGAAAAGATCATACAACAATTATGACTGAAATGTTGAAAGAAAGATAATGAAGCTTCAAAATAAATTTGACGGTAGAAGTTCATGAAGGAAATGAAAGTTCAGCCATCAAAATAATCTTCAAAACATGAATGATCTACGACATTGACAACTTCTGTTTCTGAATTGATTGCCATCTTTTGTATTGTATAAGTAATCAAAAAATGTGTGATTCAGGCTTCTGATTCAGGTTCTTCAACAATTTTCAACAAGACTACTTCGTCAATGTATACTTTCTCATCTTGTTCTTTGAAAGTGTAGGTAATTTTTGTTTCATTAAAACAATGAATTGCAGGTACGTGATGCCATCTTTCACGTTATAAAAAGTTTTAGTCAATTGAAAATGTAAAAAACCCTACAAATCACTTGGCTTAGACTATTTCCAAACTCAGCATACCTCTGTAGGTCCAGTAGTATATAGAGTTATTTTGATCCAACCTAACCTAACACATTCATTGTGGGTCTATCGACAAAAAAGGTGAATTTGGCAACAATGCATCAGTCGGGGAATGTGTAACGAAATGTAGGTGCAACCAAGGACTTTTACAGGGGTGCGCTGCGTAACACCCACATTTCGTAACACCCACAGTGCATAACACCCAAAGTGCGTAACACCCAAATGTCATAACACCCAAATTTCGTTATGCCCACATTCTCCGAACATACCCGAATGATGCACTGTTGCAAAATTTACCGGATATTCTGCAATTTCCTGTTAACCCAATCTAACTTAACCTAACTAACCTAAGCTAAAAGAAGGATTAATTTGGCAACAGCGCATCATTCGGGTATGTTCGGTGAGTGTGGGCATAACGAAATTTGGGAGTTATGACATTTGGGTGTTACGCACTTTGGGTGTTATGCACTGTGGGTGTTATGAAATGTGGGTAGAACGAGATGCTCCCTTTTACAGTTCCCTATTCGCGATAGAAAATAAGATCGCAGCGCTAACACGGAGAAACGCGGAACGATCCATGGTTAGATTGTCATGTTTACATTTGCATGTGTATACAGGGTGTCCCAAACTCGATGGCCTATTAGACATTTCTGGAAAACGGGACATAGGATTATTTTGAAAATTTGATTTCTTGGGTAATTAGTTCTGTTCTATCGATCTAAAATATTTTCAGCGCTGCGACGTTGCCGCTTATATTGAAAAGTAGCAACAACTTTGATATTTTAAATAGGACACCCTATATATTATTGCATTTCTCGCTTTGTTATTGCTTTCCGATTATTTTTGTATGATACTTCCCTATACCTATCTCTAGTGGTTTTCGAGAAATTCATTGATTTCCTTATTTTTTGTGCGAAACATAGCTTTAATCAAATGCTTATTACTGCGGTATTTGGATTCAAAGACAGCTCAAATTTTGGATGTAGTTTGACAATGCCTTGTGTATTAGTTGTGTCTGAGGAAATTCTTTCTCCATTATACAGGGTCGTTCAAAATTTGTGATTTTACCGATACAAACAAAAGTGGTGAAAAGTGCATTTTTTCAAATGGAACATCCTGTATATTATCGAAAATCCTGAAAGACAATTGAAGTTCCTTTCAAATGATGTGTCATGTTCCTATACCTAAATAGTCAGGTTTCCGAAATAAATGCAAGTTTCTATAAAAATTGGATTATTTTGACATATTTTGTATTAGGTAGCTATGAAATGTCATGGAACATGCCATTATGAAAATTTGACAATTAATGCATCAATGATAAAACGTTTTCCGCGTCATTAACGTAAATTTGATCAGAAAAGAATCAAAATAGAAGGCAATAATAATTCTAATGAAGTTTGATTAGAAAAGAATCAAAATGGAAAGCAATAACAATTCAAATGAAGTTTTGATGAAATTAATTATTCTTCATGGCCAATGTGATCAAATTATAGCAAGAACATGCAAATTGTTCTGTAGTATATTGAAGTGTGTGACTATCATTTTCAATTCCCATAACTAATCAAAATAGGTCATACTTCCCAATTGAAATGATCTAGTGTGCCGTGACCAGAAAAGAGCAAAACAATCTTTAAGTTTGACAAGCAGTGATTTTCATAGTGTTTCTGTCAGAAGAAAGTATTAAAAATGAAAAAACTCAAGTAAAAAAAGAGATATTTGAATTAAAGTTGGTCTCATTTTGGTAGCAAAACAATTACAAAATAATCAATATTTGATAAAAGGTAGAGATAGGTATACGACATGTTTAGTAAAAGTTATTTGTATTTATCAGTAGAATTCAAATACGGAATGAAATACTGGGTGTTCCCCATTTGAAATTAGGAAGTCGATATTAGTTACAAGCAGATGTGGCAACACTGTAACGGTGAAAATATTTTCAAGAGGTAGATCGCAATCACTTATCGTGGAATACAAGATTTCAAGCATTTATGTCCCACATCTCCAAAAACGTCTAATAGGCCATCGAATTTGTAATAACCTGTATATTAATCATTCTTTGTACAGTCAGTTCGTCATCTTCATACACTTCAATATACTACAGAACATTTTGCATGTTCTTGCTATAATTTGATCACATTGACCATGAAGAATAAACAATTTCCATTTTGATTCTTTTCTAATCAAATTTACGTTATTGAACGTGCAAACGTTTTAATATTGATGCATTAATTGTCGAATTTTCATAATGACATGTTCCATGACATTTCATAGCTACCTAATACAAAATATGTCAAAATAATCCAATTTTTATAGAAACTTGCATTTATTTCGGAAACCTGACTATTTAGGTATAGGAACATGACACATCATTTGAAAGGAACTTCAATTGTCTTTCAGGATTTTCGATAATATACAGGATGTTCCATTTGAAAAAATGCACTTTTCACCACTTTCGTATGTATCGGTAAAATCACAAATTTTGAACGACCCTGTAGAATGGAGAAAGAATTTCCTTAGACACAACTAATACACAGGGCATTGTCAAACTACATCCAAAATTTAAGCTGTCTTTGAATCCAAATACCGCAGTAATAAGCACTTGATTAAAGCTATGTTTCGCACAAAAAATAAGGAAATCAATGAATTTCTCGAAAACCACTAGAGATAGGTATAGGGAAGTATCATACAAAAATAATCGGAAAGCAATAACAAAGCGAGAAATGCAATAATATATAGGGTGTCCTATTTAAAATATCAAAGTTGCTGCTACTTTTCAATATAAGCGGCAACGTCGCAGCGCTGAAAATATTTTAGATCGATAGAACAGAACTAATTACCCAAGAAATCAAATTTTCAAAATAATCCTATGTCCCGTTTTCCAGAAATGTCTAATAGGCCATCGAGTTTGGGACACCCTGTATATGGAGCTTCAATGTTCTCGTGTTCCGTTTGTTCGTGAAATTTTCAATTTCTCATTAATTTCTGTATGAGAAGTGACTTAATCGACAGTTGAATACTTGAAGAACATTTCATTGAACATTTTACATTATAGTGCAAGCGCTGCGAAACATTCCGTTTGAAAAAACCGATGACCTCATTCTGATTGATGATTTGAGTTAAGAAAGACTTAATTAATGATATTGTGGAGGTTGCCGGACGGAATTATGGTCCAGTTTTTTTTTTCGGTCCTATAATAGTTTTCGCTTCCATCGCTGTAGCTGCAAAGAAAATTGTTATTGACTATTGACACCTGGTTTAGGTAAGGTATGGAGAAAAACGGCTTGATCAAATTTAATAAAAAAATTGGTTTACCTATTAATAAATAGTGAAAAATTCATTCAGGTAAGTTTTGACAATTATTGCCGATGCATTTGCAAAGGAAAATACAATTGATTTCGCTTTTTCTACAAGTGCAAAACATTGTCAGGCATTCAGCATTATATTTGCAGAGCCTGATCAAAGAATTTGTCATAGGTGGTTTTGCCATTTGCACCGGGTACAACTTTCCATCTCGCCTTTCATAACCGAATTGGAGTAAGTTCGGAGGCCCATGTATTGCAGACCTTAAGCGATGTAAATACAAAACATCAAAAGTTCTAATAATTTCAGATACATTCGAATTGAATCCCAGCTTAAAAGATATTTTTTGGCTGATCCTTCAAACTGAATCCCTCAAAAACTACTATTCGATAGCTTATGCTAAAAGTGGATGTTGAGTACGAAAACATCGGAATCCGCACAATTCATAAAAACTTGTTCAATTCCTTCACGAACAGCAACAAAAATATGGCTGAAAATCCTTCAATCTGCATCTCTAGAGATGAATGAACATATTTCGAAGGAAAAATGTTTCATTTTCTTTTTAATTATTAATGTAATAGTTCATTAATAATGTTACGAAATTTTCTAGCGCCGGCCCTGTCGCTCGTAAACGCAGAATAATTGAAGATTTTTGGAGTCTTCATATCCACCGGTAATGGCCAGCTGGGATTTTGGTTGAAGGACTTGATATAAATATTTGTAGTCAGTTTCAGTTAGTTTCGGTTTAGCAGGGTCTGAGGTGTTCTATTTTTTTAATGATTTGTTCAACGTCGGCCTGTTTCCCCTACCAAGGCCAATCATCGACTCCGGTGACCACATTTCCCCCAACCGGAAATTTTGCCGTACACTCTGGTATTCCAACCAGAGGTAGGGATCCTTTACGAGTCACAACCATGAACTCAGGACCGCCGGCTTTACGTCTCCTCCGAAGGACAGCAATTCCTCAATATATCTCGTGTTCATTGATATATTGCCTGCGAGCTGCAGTTTTATGAGCTTTCGACGCGGTCTTTTCCTGCTGCTTAGCTTCAGATATCGAATGACTAGTCAACATGGAGAGCTAGGCCATGTCCGTGAGGTATTTTTTTCATCATTCTTTTGTTGATTAACTATCATGATTGTAATGGTCATAGAATATTCGCCACTTAATGTCCCCTTGAAAGTCATTGTCACAGAGTGTCTAAGATTTTTCAACAGTGTAGGATATGTTTCGATTTAGTTAGGTAGGTGGTGAATGAATTCGGCTAGAGCTGTATGTTGCGGTGTCTTTCTGTTCGTTACACTGATATATATCACTAAACACCGCTAATGCTTCATGGAGTGTATTGCCTGACAATTTTAGATTTTGACTGCTAAATGAGGCTTGTATGAAAGTCTTCCATTTCGGCGTGAATGTGCATTTCTTCGCGGCATCTTCTATAAGAATTTCATCACACAACTTTTCCTCTGGTATAAGTTCAGTAGTGGATAGTTCCTTCCGTAATTCCTTAGCACACATGACGATTTTGCTACAGTCTAGCCGACGTACACGTTCAGCTATTTCCTTAATGAACTTCCTGCCATGAAAACCAAAGAAGATTGCTTCCTCTCAGTAAGATATGAGAATAAAACCTTGTCACCAAATTTATCGATCAGCATCACTTTGAGATCACGATTAGAACTACATCCTCTACTTCAGCGAGTACAGTCATGCGTTGAGCCAAGTATGTCAATTCAAAAGCGGTCGTCGAAACACCGTCTTTTATATCCGCCATTAATTTGTCAAAAGCAGCCAGTAACTGTTTTTGTGATATTTGTTGTTGGTCGACCTCTTTCGTTACTAGAAGATATTGGTAATGAAACGTAATTTCTTTAACACGACGTATGATATTGGAAGTTTCTGCAAACAAATCTTCCGGTGTTTCGTATAACAAATTTTTGTGAAAATTTCATAGTATTATCGACGCATTGAAAAACAGCAAAGCTGCTGAAATTTCAGTTAAAAGATGACTTTTTTTTATTTTGGTTTTCGTCGTATACCACAAATGGAACATCATGAGTCACTCGACGAATCGCTGTTGCTTCTTTTTGATTTGCAGGTCAGTTGATGATCCAGCTACGCCCTGTGTTGTTGATGAAGCTCTTTCTTCCAGCTCCCTATGTAGTGACGACGACGAATTTTTTCTTCGCTGATATAGCTGGCCATGCAACTTTTATACCACGAGAAGTGTTCTTCATCAGCATTCGGATCAAACAACTTCTCAAATTTGTCTGAAATTTCGTCTTTGCGTCGTCTTGCTGCATTTGAATAGTTTCTTTCGGTTCATTCACCAGTTCAGCATGATTTTTCGTTCGCCTTTTTTTTAATCTAATAATTGTAGCGATATTTATTCACTTTAAAGAAAGTTATCACAAAATTCGAAGCACTGCTATTTTAAATATTGGAAAATGTATCTGTTATAATAATGGATGAAGTTCAGCTATAACTGAAGTCACAAAAACTGTTGAGAAAAGCGCGGCCCGCTCCAAAACTCGAGAGAAGGTATGTGACGCTGGGAAGGAGATTTATAATAAAACTGACAACGGGCTTTTCTGGCAACTTTCAGTTCCAGGTTTGAAAGGATCTTGCAAAAACATTCCAGTCGAGAAATAGCGGTCAATGGTTTTTGCATTCTATACAACATTTTTTTTCAACAACTACAGCGATGGAATCGAAAACTCCTATTATAGGGCCGAAAAAAAAACTGGACCATAATTCCGTCCGGCAACCTCCAAATTATTATTCATCAAGTCTTCCTCAACTCAAATCATCAATCAGAATGAGGTCATCGGTTTTTTCAAACGGAATGTTTCGCAGCGCCCGCTCTATTATCAAAACATTGTAAAATTTCGAAAGACTCAAGGTTGTTTCCAGATGAGACTTGGATTTATGAGTTTGTGCTATCAAGACGGGCTTACTGAACGAATATTGCATAATTCAATGATTGTACACTGAAATAATTGAAAATTACATCTCTCAGCTGGAAAATTCACTTAGGTCACTTGAATATATAATTAATTCAAAGTATTTAAGCAATAATAAAGTATCAGAAGTGGCAGTTTTCAGCTGGTTGATGTGATTTTCCCCCATTAGAATCATGCATTACACACTAAATTATACATAATCGCCCATACCGTAGATATTGTATCAAAGATTAACTGGTTTATATCCAGAACTAGAAAACAACCAACAGAGTGAATATACGCTCGAAATAAATGAAAAGCACCAAACCTTCCAGTCATTTCACTGGAATATTTCCAAACTTCTTGAAAATCTCCGCACAATCGCTATTGAAGTTCAAACACACAAAAATCATAATAGTATATTATGCAACGATCGTGTAATGATGGTTATTAATACATGAGCATAAACCGGGATACGAAACGAGCCGAAGGTGAGTTTCGTATGATTTATGCGAGTGTATTAATAATAACCATTACATGAGAGTTGCATACGCTATTTTATGTACACCCAAAAAATAATGAAGAACTTAAAATATAATATTATTAGGTATTTATCTTGAACACAATAATAGTAGGCAATCAATCGTATTTCTTTGAAGAATTCTACAAAATTATAATTAATGGTATAACCACGGAAAATACAAGAATGAGAAGTGAAAAGAAGAAAAAAATGAAAAAAAATTCCGCCGAGGTCAGGAATTGAACCTGGACCTAAAATTTCACTGCCGGCGCCTTTGACCACTCGGACATGAGAGCCCGAACGGTTTGGTTGAAAATAAAAACACGTGTTCCATTTGTCAAATGAAAAATATAATCCTTTCGATTGAATTTTTTTCTTGTCTGAGACATCTGTGGAGGGTCGCTGATAATTCTTCTATATCACTGCTATAAGACATTTTCATACGATTATCGAAAATTGACTAAATTCTTCAAAAATTTAATACCTACTGATTTTGACTTGACAAACGTCAAAATGCAAAGCTTACACATCATGCTTGATTGAAAAATAATGAGTTTCTATTGGTTGAAAATCTGTATCGTAATGGATTTCATTATAAAACGGGTTGTGGGCATATAAGTGTATTATTAGAGTACGGGTGTAGATAAAAATACAAAATGACTGAAGAGTCAACACAAAAACCCCATAAAACACATGCAAACTAGAGTATGTTGATCTAACCATTGAGTGTTCTCGCAAAAGTCGATAGGGGGCGTATTGCTTATTTTCTTTGGCGGATACTGCAATGTTATCCTGTCAAGTGACGTCACCGCGATACCTTCCGTAGGTAATATTTATTTCTATTTCGTGATGAAGTTGAACTAACATGAAATTTGAAAAAATCTATCGATGCTCAGTTTGGTTCGTCTTCTTTTCAGTCTTGTTTTTTCACTTGCCATTTCATTCATGCATTTTGCTTTGTGAAACTTCACTTGTGTTGTAACCACAGAACTCATAATTATAACTAGAATGCGTTTCATGTATCGTCGACAAACGTAAACTTGACTAATCATGGGCATTCGCAAAGGGGACAACTTGCACCAAGTGAACACATACGTCATTCCTTGTAATTTCAAGAGAAAATGAGAGAAATCTAGGACGTATGTCTGTTTAGATTACTTGTTTGTAAATAGAGCGGCGTTGTCAGTTTTATTTCTTTCTGATTTGGATATTGGACGCTATGACGATAGTAAATATAAATATTGGATATTTATTATTCATCGATTATATTGTGCATAGACAAGAGTTATAGGTATATTGGTAATATTGTGTACATTACCCGTTCGATACGATGAAGTGTTTTGTTAATGATTGTGGTAATTCCTGGAGAAGGGGAAGAAAACGTTACTTTCTATAAATGAGTTCTTGAAAAACCTGTTGTTGGAAGTGTCTCTAGAATAAAGAAAACGTTTTCAGATTTCAGCTTTCAGAGAGTGGTTTCGTAGATTAGGAAGTGATCTTCATTTGGAGTGGCCTCAACCACAGCATTACAAAATCAAACCCGCACTGAACATGTTCATTTTTCAATTAGATTCAATTCATACTGAAGCTTATACCATTAGATTTGGGGAAAGTGGTCTAGACAAAACATGTTTCCAATGTAATTTTCATTTTAGTAGTAGGATATAGGAATAATTTTTTGGTGTGAATCAAAATCTCATTTCGTATTTTCTATTCAAGGATTTTTTTATTATAAAACGTCTATGGATAAAACGATACCTTTACTGTTCTGATGTTCCATTTGAAACTGAAATTTCCAGTTTTATAAAACCTACCCATTGCCCATCCCCAAGTTACGCACGTTATATTTTGCGCCGCTACTGTGAAGAGGACATTTACAGTGTTGCAGGTTATGCATGATTTGTCCATCCGCCATATTTGAAACGCATTCTATAGTCGGGCTGTTCAAAAGATAGAATTCAAGGACAGTGAATGCCTGCATAGCCACGCCTTCTAAACTGAAATAAATGAAGAACTGTTTACACTGTACTGTACTCATTTGTGCTTTGTATTTATGTGTGTTACGTTAATTAAATAATATGGATGGAAACACTCTTTCACCTCCAAGAAAAAGATAAAAAAAAGACATTTAACTGTAAAGGAAAAAGGTGTTATAATGAACACTTATAAAAAGCATCCCAAGAGTTACTGGGAGGACGACGCGGCGACGTTTATGTTGAGTGGTGTAAATCGGACTTGTAACATTGGGGAGAGGAACATTCAAAGAGTGCGTGCCGTTCACGTGATCATTCTATCTTTTCAGCGGCTACACTATAGTTATGTTATAATTATGAGTTCTGTGGTTGTAACTGTGCTTTTATCACTTAAAAGTCCCAACATCGATAGATTGGCAATACTGTGACAAAAACAGCTGTATACTGTCATTGGTCCATTGGTCGTATGGTCGTTGGACGTTGACATTTTCAACAGGTGAAATTTGAGATACAGAAATACAGAATAGAGATTTGATTTGTTTGTGTGCCCTTTTGGCGCTTAGTGAAGGTAATCTATTTGTTGAGTTCGTTAGACAAGGGCAAGAAGTCAATTTTTATATTCTTCAGGAACATATCACAAAATAATGTAAAAGAGATTTATCAGTTTCAATGCTACTCTAAATATCTAAATTCCTTCAATGCCTTGTTTTCGATGAAGATTCATGATGTTTCAATGCTTCCGTTCGAGGTGCTTCAAATTTTTTGAATGGAACTATTGAAAAAATAATTCAATATTTACTAATATAGGCACAGGGTATAAGGTTATACCCAATTACTAGTTAAACATTGAGGATAGTAACAAGTATTGTACTGGTGTAATATATATATATATATATATATATATATATATATATATATATATATATATATATAAAAATATATGTATATATATATATATAAATATATATTTTATTTATTTATTAATATACGGGAAAACCCCATTACAGTTTATAAATACAATATGATTAAGGCCATAATTCTATAATACGAAACAAATTATTTAAGATTGAACTCCTGCTCTCAAGAAAATTTATAATACAAGTAAAGAGAAAAAAATTCTTGAATAACTCTAAGACAATATTGATCAGAACTGATCAGACTGAATATAGCTGATGGAAGATTTAAATTGTGATAGACTGATACCAAATACATTAACTTTCTGCTTGTTTATAATATCTAATGTTCTATCTATAGGTGAGTTTTTGCCATAATTTGTACTGTGAACATTTATTATAAAGGTATTAGGGTTCCTTAGTTGTTTCTGAGGTACATTCAATTTAACAAGTTCGAGAATCTCCTTGCAATCAATCATTCCATTCAGTAACTTAAAGATAAAACACAAATCAGAAGAAGTTCTTCTGTTCTCTAATTTGGATAGATTTAGACTATGAAGTAAGGATGAGTATTCATGATTTTCGACAGGCCGGTGTAGTTTGAATGAACAGAATCTTAAAAATTTATTTTGAATCCTCTCTAAAGCAATTTTATGAACAGAATAGATAGGAGACCATACAATACTCGCGTACTCCAGATGCGATCTTACAAGTGCACAGTAAACAGTTTTGACTGTGGGTACAGAAAAGTCTTGGCAGTTTCTTAATACAAATCCCAACATTTTGGATGACTTGGTACAGATTGTATTTATGTGATCAATGAAGTTGAGTTGATAGTCGAGTAGGACACCGAGATCTTTTATACATTTTGTAGAATTGAGTTCCTTCCCATTTATGTAATAACTAGAATCCACTTTTTTGTTTTTTCTGTAGAAGCTCATGTGATTACATTTTTTTATGTTTAAGTGCAGTAGATTATGGTCACACCATTTTGTTAGGCTATCTAGATCGGTTTGAAGATCCGAACTATCTGAATCAGTGACTATAACTTTAAACAATTTTAAGTCATCTGCAAACATTACGAAGGAACTATTTAAAATCGAATTACCTAGATCAGGGGTGGCCAACTTGATTAGACATAAGATCTACTGTTTACTAACAAAACCCTGTGCGATCTACCACTTACATACTTCTTGAAATCTTAAATGAAACAGCATAGTCACAATCATAATTTTTTTTATTATTGAACAGTCTTAATCAGTCTTCTCCTTTTCGTATCACATATTTATGAGATTGTTTCCTTAAATTTACTTAATACCTACTTTGGAATGGAAGTCTTGATGATGTTTGATCAATTTAACCCATGTAGTAAGTCTTGTCTATATATTAGTGTGAGCATTGCGTCGCAGTATCTTCCACTAGTTTAGCATAATCAGGTTTGTAGTTGGAAATTGCCAACCTTAAAGAATCCAATGTATGAGCGTCTGTTAAACGAGAACGGTGTTTATTTTTTGTTTGCTTTAAGTATGAAAATGCTGACTCACATAAATATGTTGAACCAAAACATGAATGAAGTTGTTCAACACATTTCTTCAAATTTGGATATTTTTCATTGGACACCAATGCCCAGAAATCTTGACCTGAGGATGACCTTGCTTTAAGAAATATGTCGCAGCGCAGAGTAATAATTTCGTTTTGTAACATCATGTTCTCCATCTGAAATATATCTGCGAATTTTGAAGCCAATTCATAGATATCACTATGATTAATGGAATCATTAAACGGAAAACTGATGAATTGAACTAATTTCTCAATTTTTTTGAAATCACTAAAGCGAATTTCAAAGTCTGCTATCACTGTCCTAATTTCTGTCGTGTACTTCTCAGAAATGAAATTGTAGGTAGGATATTTTTCCATGTGATCCTTGATGTTTATAAATTGTTCAAATTTTTTCTTCTCTATGTCAACTATCATAGACGCTGATTGACTTTGAAATGCTGCAACAGAACTCATCATTTCTGTTATTGTTTTATTCTTGCCTTGTAGATTCAAATTTAATGTACTCAGTTTTCCGGTAAAATCTGCCAAGAAAGCTAAATCACATTGCCAGTCTAAATCACGCAATTGCTGATAATCATCACCTCTTTCTTCAAGAAATTTTATTATTTCGTCCAATAGATCTCGAAATCTTTGCAAAAACTTGCTTCGACTCAACCACCTTACGTCCGTGTGCAATACCAATTCTGGTTCATTCTCATCTAATTGCTGTTTAAAGAGCCGTCTTTGGAGTGCTTTTCCCTTTATGGAATTTACAATTTTGAAAGAAATATCCATCACATGTTTCGTGTTTAATCTCTTACTAGCCAGTACTTGTTGATGAATTATGCAGTGGTAGCTAATGAAGTCTGGAAAATCTTCGTCTTTGTGACAAAGACTAATAAAACCATTATGAATACCTGTCATTGCAGGAGCTCCATCAGTTGTCATTGATACGAGTTTATACAAGGGTAGCTTAATCTCGCAAATATATGCTTTGAATTCCGTGAATATATCAATGCCACGAGTTTTTCCTTTTAATGAAATCATACTTAACAGTTCTTCTTTGGTCGAGAAATCTTTGAAAACCATTCGAATAAAAACAAGTAATTGTGCAGTATCAGTGATATCTGTTGACTCGTCAAATTGAAGCGAAAAAGCAACGCAGAGGACGATATCTTTTTGTAGTTGTTCGTTTAAGTTTTTACTTAATGTTTCTATACGGCGCATCACAGTATTTCGAGACAGCTGTAAACCATGAACAGCTTTTTTAATTTCGATTTTATTTTTGAAATTCACGAACAGCGAATCTGACACTTCTTCGAAGATTTCCTTGATGTATTCCCCATCGGAAAAAGGTTTGCACTTCTGTGCAATTAGGTAGCTTACTCGGAAAGAAGATTCAGTTGCAGCTTTACTTTGCTCAATAGGCCCAGAAAACATGTTTTCTTGAACTTTAAATTGCGTTTTCAATGCTTGCAATTTACTCTTTCTTATTTCACTGTCAGGTGGAAAGTCAGTCTGGTATTTACTATGCATTGTATTAAAATGTCGCTCTAAATTTCCTTTTTTGGGTATTGCCAGGGATGTATTGCATATTAAGCAGCAACAGTTTTCTTTCACCATAGTAAAGAAGTAGTCCAATTCCCATTCTGGGTGAAAGTGATAAGTTTTTGATTTCTTTGGAGCACATTTATCAAGAATCTGCATAAAATAAAATAAAAATATCAGGAACATAATTCGTGTAATAACAAAAGTAGAAATTATCCAATTTAATGAGAATTAATTTCCTAAAGATGGCATTTACTACAACCTAGCAACTAGGCGAATAATTCGTATGATCCACCGAGTATTTAAAATAATAATTGTTATAATACACTTCAAAAAATTAAGCTAATAAAAAAATCACATAGTTTGATGTAATATGGGCGCGAAAAGTTTGTAAAGCGCTTCGGAGGTCAATGACATTAGCGCGGCACGCGTAGGTATTACTCAGTGCTCGGTTACGTTCGGTTTTATTATTTTTAATTTCTGATTTTTAATGTAAATTTCGTGATTCTTGTAGTATAGGTACGAATATTGAGCGGTAGTAACGTAGTTACAATATCAAAAATAATAACTTACTTTTTTTGATGAACCTTCAGAAGTATTTATTTCCTCTTTTGATGATCCTTCAGCGTTTCTTTTTAACCACTTATCCATAACGTACGTAAACAACTATGAGGCTTGCGTGATACAGAGTTTTATCGTGATTTATATCGGTAATCGTCAAAACGTCGTAATTCCAGTACCGTCTCTGTCGTCAACTGTCAACTGACAATGAGACGTGACCACAGGACGGATTGACATACGCCCCTCCCCCGCATCTCACACGCTTCCCGCTTATTAGACATCGCGCGCCGAAAACAAAAGACTAACTGCGTAGAATAGAGAATAGAGAATAAATACCGTGACGGAACAGCGATTGAAAAATGCTATAAGAATAAGATGATGCTGAGTAGTTAATAATGACGTTGCGCAATATGGACTATTTATTTATATTTTTTGCCTTGCCACGATCGACTGGACTAATGCTCGCGATCGACCGGTCGATCGCGATCGACCGGTTGGCCATCCCTGACCTAGATCATTCACAAATAGATTAAACAGAAGCGGGGAGCAATGGGCACCTTGAGGTACACCAGAGGACACAATTATTTCGTCTGAAATAAAATTACCAATCTTCACTGTCTGCCTTCGCCCTATCAGGAAGCTATTGACCCATTTCAATAAATCTTCATCGAACCCAATATTTTTTAGCTTATGAATCAGAAGAGAATGGTTAACTTTGTCGAATGCTTTTGTAAAATCAGTGTAAATGGCATCCACTTGACATTTATTCTCCAAAGCTTCTAGGATTTGATTTTGGTACAGAACAAGATTAGTGACTGTGGATTTGCCTTGCCGAAATCCGTGTTGTTCATTGATTAATATATTCTTACACAACCAGCTTAGATGGGAATGAACTAGACTATCAAACATATTATTATACATATATATACTTATATTTTTGCATTTTCAGGTAATAAAAATATATAAACCAAGAAATATGGATAAACTCCGAAGAGTTCTGAGTGGCAATGATTCTGCTGATGAGGAAAGCGGAATTATGACTCAAGTAAATGCTGTATATTCACTTTTAATTCTTAATGGATAAAATCTAATTTACTCTCGATTATCAAAATAATGTCCTTCTGATGCAAGTTCTTCAACCATATTTAATAAGACTACTTCATCAATATGTACTTTTTCATCTTTTTCTTTGAAAGGTGAAGTATTTCTCGTTTGAATATCACGAATCAAAATGCTTGATTAGAATTCCTGGTTCTATTAACAAACCGCACATAATTCTTGAGAAAAAAATCGGATTGTGTTCATGTATTTTGATGAATAGAACATGCAAATATGAAGTCTTCTGGCGGTCTTCTTCCATGCGGAAATTATGGCTATCAAAAGTTCGGAAAAAGGGCATATACTGCCTACTTTCTTGCACAAAAAAATGATTGGAACACACCTACTTTTTTATTTGTCACGTGCCCTTTACGTATCATTCCATCTTATTCATCACCTTTTTCCAAATTATACGCTATAATTATAAAATTTGACAAAAAATTCCCAATAGAATTGGAAGGTTATAAAATAAATGAACAGCATCACTTCTAGTAAGAAAGGTTATGATTTAAAAAGTGATGAAGGTGCAATGGTGTGTAAAAGGCAACTAAACTTATGAAAAACAGATGATTTCTGATTTTTATATGGTATAATGCCCTTTTCCAAACATTGAAGGACTATAACTTTTGAACGAAAGGGAGACTGTCGCGTTTTGCATATTCGGTTTTACACATCAAATTACGTAAGTACATATAAAATTTATTTCAAAACTGGTTACAGTCTGATGAACGAGCCTTTACTATTTTTTCTATTTCTTGAATATGAAAAGTCATTTAGTTATGAAGAAAGATTTAACTATTGTTATAAAAGTAAATTCATTTTCCAGAGGTCAATTTCTAAACGTCAAACTGTAAGCACACATGTCACAAAACAATTTGGTGTTCTTCAGCTCTGTGGAAAAATTCATAAAAAATCACAATATTCATGGCTAACATATGGGTATAACTCCTTGAACAACATTGACTCTAATGACGGTTTGAAGTAGTGCAATATCAACTCAGATATACTTTCAACTTTCATGACAATGATGTCTATTAGGAAAAACTGTTTTTGAATTACATCAAAGATAAGTTTCAATACACTTATTGGGATTAGGAATTAGTGCATCAATCAATTTTGCTGAATTTTCAAAAAATATTTGTTTTAGATACTGTAATTAGTTCAAAATTTACTTTATATTTCATACTTCAAACATCTTTATTTCAAGAGACCTAAATTGAAAAAATTAAAGTGGGTAAATTAGGTATTATCAAAAGATTAAAATTTTTCTGTGATTTCTTTTGCATTTTTTTTTTTGTAGTTGGATGATGCTTCCACTTTTAGTTGGTCCACAAGAATCAAAGGATTTTTAATATGTTTCATTGTTGGTATTCTGCTATCTCTTTTGGGTTCATTTGCCTTATTTTTACATAGAGGCTTGGTAGTTTTTGCAGTATTTTATACACTAGGAAACATAACTTCCATACTCAGTACATGTTTTCTTATGGGCCCTTTCAATCAGATCAAGAAAATGTTCGCATCCACTAGATATATTGCTACCATATTAGTGCTAGTTTCGTTTACCCTAACACTGATTTCAGCTTTAGTGGTGAGTATGACTGTTGTGATTCTTTTAAATTTCTCAATTATTTTTTATTTTCAGTTGCATAAGGCTGGTCTTGCCCTTTTATTCATTATTATACAGTCAATCTCAATGACCTGGTACTCGCTATCTTATATACCATATGCAAGAGATGCAGTAAGGAAAACAGTCATGACATGTGTGGCATAATTGGTGAACATATAATCACTTGTACATACTACTGTGAGGTAAAATGTAAAAAATATGGAAAATTGAAAGTTTCACCAGTATTCAGTATTTATATATATATGAGAAAAAAACTATCGATAGTCAACTGGATTTGATTGTGGTGATACTTTCAAATGTCAGAATATTTTATCAGTTACACTTAATATAGAGCAAGATCCCTCGACCGCCAGACCTTCGTTATTTTATACAAGCTAAATGTTTCTGATTATCAAATCCAAACAAAAAAAGGTTGAAATGAATTTTTTGGTCAAAAATAAAATCAAATTTTTGATTGACGAAAAAAATTGAGATATCTAATATGAAATACTTAAGTCAAAAAAAATTAAATAAAAATATAACAAGTAGTATAAACAAGTGTTGAAATCTAGTTTCAGTTTGAGTGTACTCAAGACGTTTTGTTCACTGGTGTCCGCAATCGTCTTCGGGTGATAACTGACAATATTTTGACCTAAGATCAGTTATAGAGACCCAAATTCCGAGAGAGAGAGACTCTCGTTCATCGAGCCGATGGTAAGTGGTTTCCACACAGATGTTTATGCTGGGGTGAGTGATTGCATCGTTGTTGGAAGAGTAGGTGGCTTCCTCGAATTTCCTCGAACCGGTGGTCCTCCCTCTGTATGAACTCAGCTTCGGACCATTTAATGCTGTGATTGTTTGTCCAAACATGCGCCGCTATCACCGATTTTGTGGTTTTTCCTCGTGTATTTTTCTTTTGATCTAACATTCTCACTTCCAGCGGTCCTCTGCTTTCTCCTATGTAGGATTTTCCGCACTCGCATGGTTTCCGGTAAGCGCAGTTGATGGTGTCGCTGTTTTTATTCGGTGGTCGAGTTTTTGTAGACTGGCTGCGTATTTGTGTTACCTGATCGAAAACAGACTCTGACATATTTAGGATAGGAGGAAATACAATGTCAGAATAAAAACAATGACGTCGGCAATTGCGCTTTCCTGAAACCATGCGAGTGCGGCAAATCCTACATAGGAGAAACCGAAAAATGGACAATGAGAAGAAACCACCAAATCGGGAATGGCGGAGCATGTTTGGACAAACCATCACAGCATTGAATGATCTGAAGCCGAGATCATGCACAGGGAGGAGCACTGGTTCAAGAGAAAATTCAAGGAAGCCGCCTAACTTCCCAACAAGATGCATTCGGTCACCCCAGCCTAAAAATCCGGAATGTGTGGAACCACTTATCCAAAGGATAGACCAACTTCGGCTCGATGAACGAGAATCTCTCACATCATTTTCCCGCTAAAAAACGATCAGCGCGCCCTATGAGTAACAGCTGTGCGCCTCATAGAGAGTTCGGGTCTTTATAACCCACCATGCCTCTAAATGTTGTCAGTCATCACCCAAAGACGATTGCTGATACCAACGATCGGAACGTAGTGAGTACACCAATCTTGTAATTTGGTTTTAACACTTTTTCATAATATTTCATATATTTCTTTATCTTTATTCTGATTTCATATTCGATATATCAATTTTTCTGTCACAATAAGAATCAGACCTCTAAAAAATCCAATTCTACCTTTTTTTTGTTTGGATTTGATTGCCTTATTAGATTTGTATTTTTATGAGTTTTTTGTTTTTTTGCATAGTAACAGGTTTCAATAGAGTTAATTATATAGACAATGGAAGTCCGAACTGATACCATTCAAAGAAGAGGATATTGAACAAAACAATTCCGAAAACGTTAATATGATTATTGCTTTAACTTTACTGAAACACTCTCATCACAATTGAACAAATATGAATATTCAACAGTGAAGATGAAATTTTTTTAATGAACTTAATACTATATAATTTAAACCAAAATTGATTTTTATTTGAATTCAGTTATTTGTTCTTTTCCTCCTCAGGAGATACATCCTTCAATACGCATCTATGAAAAAATGTCAAATCAGTCTGATATGGCAAGTATTTGAGCATTTTATTGATTTGCTTCATTTTTGGTTCTGGAAGTGCAATTACTCTCTTGATTCTAGGTAATTTTGACAATATCAAAGGTACTTCCAATTCATTTTTTTCCAATTGTACCTCTGAATTGTAACAGTCAGGAAGTCTTCCTCAAAAAAATGCTCTATACATAATATTCATCATTTAATTTTTTTGTAGATGATGTGTTTGATTCTAGTGGAAAGAACTTGGGTAAAGACAAACATTGATGCCATCATCATGGAAATAATTATGTTGCATTTGGATAACTTTAAACTCACATTTTTCGTGGAAGTTTCAACAGCAATCGTATGAGTGCAATAGGACTGGAAATCCTACGTTTTTAAAGAATGTTTCTATATGGTGTGCTCCACATTTATCTCTCGCACGTTTCCGTGATATCGTTCACCATATTCATGTTAGAATAATCTGATAGAATTGCACTGTGAATAATCTAAATAGTATTTCGAAGCCATAATCTTGTATGGATTCTTGTTCTGGGGAAAACAACTATCCGACCACAAATTAATCTTTGTTAAAAATTGGTTATGATTATTAATGGCCACAAGTATCTTTACCAGTGCACTGCTCAAGACATTACCTGATCGTCCGCCAATACTTTCATGCCAGATGCAAAGATAAATTAAACTCTGTGTTGAAGATGTATTTGTATTTATGTAAAGAAAGTGAATATTATCATATTTTTCTTTATATAAATCATACATGCGAGACAAATTCAATGTAGACTCCAGATATACCTGTTAGTATTACAGTGACAATGATGAGAATCCATAGTGGGAAAAGAATTTATATGATCATGAATTTCCCGACTTTAGTCAGCGGGTATGACTGTTCACATTTCTTCCTTCTATCGGAGAGCGCGGAACACCACTTTCCTTATTCTGAATTTTCTTAAAAAATTATATAATTTCTGCTGTCCAGGAACATGGTGTGTTATAAATTTGCTGAAAAAATGAGGTTTTTTGTAATCAGAGAGTCTCAAAACTGCTGATGAATCATTCGTCTATATGTTAGTCTGTGAACTCATCTTCACACTTAAAAGTAAATTTTAGACTACAACCTCCCCTAACAGCCCGTTTCTGAGAAGTTTTGCCATTGATATCGACGTATTCTCCTCCTGCCTTTCTTTTCTTCTTCCTCACATTTTTTTCCATATTGTCAGAATTAAATGGTACTAGACCACATGTTCTAAATCCATTTTTAATTATATTCGAAAGTTTTTCATTTTATCCATTGTTATTTTCAAAATAGGAGCAAAATCATCCCTAGCTGATTTTTTCCCTTATTTTCCATTCGCCAATTGTGAATAGACTTTTTCCACTCCATTTTAAGTGGTCGGAAAACAGATATGGGTGGCATTGTCTATAATAGTACATTATGCAACGATCATGTAGGGTAAGTGCACCAGTAAACTAACATTTTAGGATTTGCCAGTGCATTGTTGACTGTTTTTTATTAATCTACTGGTGTTAAAATAATGGCACAGTTCAAGGTAATTGTCAATACTTTAATCGAACAAAACGAAACAAAATTTCAAAAATACCAGGAAATGAACACTTCAACCCTGTTATTGAAAGGCGTGATCCAATGAATGAGCACCGTCTAATCAATGTATTTTTCTATCTCCTTTACTTCAAGAAAACCTCGTGAATAAACTTTTCTTGGCATAACAGTTTTTTCCAATACCTTATTTTTTGAGTACCAAATTTTATCTGCTTTTGTTGGCCATTTCCATAGACCTTTTTTTGCTTTTTCCAGCGTTTTAACTTCAAACTCTTCGTTTTGTTTTTTTGTTACTTGCCCAGGAAAAAATTTGTTATCATACAGAATTATAACGAAATCATTGACTTCTATTTCGTAATTGGTTGTGTTGACATGCTTGCGTTGATTCTCACCTTCCAAGTTCTTGTCTTGATCTTCTTTAAAATGGTTATTTTCATTCTCATCTTGTAAGTTTTTTTTTTGAAATATCCAGAATGGTGCGATCTTTCGATGTCTTCTGAGTAGGCTTATTTTCTTTATTTTATCTTTCTTTCTTCGATTTTTCTAGATTTGATGCTTTCTTCTGCTTTACGCTTTCTGTCCTCTGCCTTCTTCTTAATTGACATTTCCTTCTCATTTTTCTTCCTAATTTTATCGTCGTGATAATTTTTCCACATTGCCGACGTCAAAGCAAAGGGCATCTTAACGTTTGAGCCTTTTTTACCTTCCTTTTTCTCCTCATTTCGGGGCCACAGCAGGCACTTTTCCTAAATATCTTCTTTAGAGCTTGCAGCACTTGTTCTAGGTATTATTCTAATTTCAGACAGCACTTGAATTTTTGGTACAGCGATAAATCACAATTAGTTACGTCTATATCACAGTTGTTTTTCTCAAAATTTCTTTCATTGCTGCCGTCGTCTTTGGTTTGGTCCTCATTCGACTGTTTTTCTTTCGATTCAATCTTAAAAGTTATATATGTTTCGTTATCTTATGAGTTTTTCTCATTGGTAGTATCGTTGTCTTCGGTTTGGTCCTTATTTGACTGCTTTTCGTCCGTTTCATTTTCAAAAAGCGTACATGTTCCATAATTTTCTAAACTTTTCTCATTGGTATCGTCGTCTTTGGTTTGGTCCATATTTGTTGTTTTTCTGTGTCATTTTCAAAAGGCATACATGTTTCATTATCTTGTAAATTTTTCTCACTGGTATCGTCGTTTTTGGTTTGGTCCTTATTTGACTGTTTTTCTTATATTTCGTTTTTGAAAGGCATACATGTTCCATAATTTTCTAAACTTCTCTCATTGGTATCGTCGTCTTTGGTTTGATCCATATTTTTTGTTGTTCTCCTGTTTCGTTTTCAAAAGGCATACATGTTCCATTATCTTCTAAATTTTTCTCACCGGTATCGTCGTTTTCGGTTTGATCCTTATTTGACTGTTTTTCGTCCGTTTCATTTTCAACAATGTCTTTTGTCCAGAAATCTCTATCATTCAATTCTATGTTTTCATTCCATACAGGTGAATTTGATTCCCCAAATTGACCGTTCTCCTCGTCATAACGTGACTCAAGAATCATATCATCAAACTGTATTGGCATTGACTATAATAATGAGAATTGAATAATAATAATAAGAATTGCATTGTCATTCGTTGCTTCGTGGGGTGTCTTTTCAACTGCACATTTTTAAAAAACGTAAATATCAGAACTGAGATCAGAACACTCGTCTTTAAAATAATATTCTAAAACTTTTCTAGTCGATTTCAAGTCATCTTCTGTAGGTTTTTCTGTACTATTTGAATGCAGTTGATTAGGAAAAATTTGATTTCGCCTGAATGAAATTGTTTTCTCAAAATCTATCGCATTCGGATCTAATGGATATATTCCACAACACCTGAAACTATTTTTAATAATATCCCCTTTGATTGGATTATTGAACGCTTCTTGAAAAAGAGGTGCGAAAGTACTTTTTGTTATATATTTATTGGTTCTTTGTTGGTGTTCATGCACCACCCGTTTCCACGTGTTTTGAGAGGTTTGAAAATTGAAACATCGCAAGGCTGCATAATAGGCGTTGCGTTAGGTGGCAAACAATATAAGATTATTAACTTTTCAGTGCAAAACTCATACAACTCTACACTGATATGTCATGTGACTCGTTGCCATCTAGGAAAAGAATAACTGGCCGCTGAATATTGTTATCTAACAACCAAGGATCAAAGCAGTTTGTGATATACTCGTAAAACGTTTCCGAAATCATCCAGCCGGAGTCGGAACGTCCAATAAAATAGGAATCGGGAACTGAATTGGCGATATCACGAGGTACCTACACGCTTAAAAGGCACCACAATCATAGGTGGTACGATGGCACCAGTAGCCGAAAAATTACAAAGGACTGTCATGCTTTCCTTTTCAGACCCACTGCTAATTGTGTAAAAGTTCTTATAACTTTTTAGTCCCAGAAGCTTTCCAGTTTTTGGACAAAACTGCATCCCTGTCTCATCGGCATTGAAAACCCTTGTAGGGTCTATAAATATATCTTCATGTCCTTCTTCGATGAGATACTCGTTTAACTCTGAAAACCAGTTCCTGATCGATTCTTCAGTAACGGACGCCCGAGCTTTGGAAATTATTTCTGCATTTTTGTGACCAATCAACGGCCTCCTCTTCAAAAATGATTGCATCCATTTCTTTGAATCGATTTTGACGACCATCAGCTGCACCGCTGATTCCACCTCATTGGGATGCATTGGAAATCCTAGCCGGGCCTTGGCAATAATCCATTTCTCTAACTTATCCTTCTCTTCTTTGGACAAAATAGACGGTGGACCCATTTTGCGGACAAGCAGTACAAGATGTCTAAGTTTATTGCTAAGAGTAGCCTTAGGAATGTTATATTTCTTGCACGCAGCATTCTGACTTGATACCCCTTTCTGCACTTCGTCGATGGCCAGTTGCAACTGTTCCTCAGAATACCAAAATCCTACATAACTTCTTGGATGAGCCATCTAAAATAAAAAAAAAAAGGCAGTGTTCATCTATCTTACGAAAACAGTACCAGTGAATGAACACCCCCGTTCTTTTACTGGATATGCGCTTGTCCTACCATAAATTTTGCATTCTGAATCCAATGTGCAAGTATTTAAAGGCTAAATTTGATAGGTTACAAAAATTTTCATATAAATCCAGTGAATAAACAAAATGTTCATTCACTGGATTTTCCACAAAGTCAGTACCAGTAAATGAACACCACATAATTTAATACAACGAAAAGAATCGGGGATGTTTTTTCATCAAAAATAGAGTTCCTGGAACCCTACCAATCGAATTCAATAGATAATACCTATAAGGACAATTAAATAACTAACTAGAGAATTAAAATGTTCATGGTGCATCAGTGCTCACCTTAGTACGTCTGCTCTCATACTACACTGTTGTAGGCAACGCTCACATTACACCATCTTTACAAATAATGGTCATGTGGTTATCCAAAACCAGTGAATGATCTTCAAACAGAAATAGTACTTATAGCCAACAGTTTAGGGCCTACTACGCAAAAACATACCAAATTCTCAAAATTCGATAAAATACGTGAAAGTGTTCAATCACTGGCACCTGTTCAGTTACTGGTGCACTTACCCTAATGATGGTTATTAATACACGAGCATCAACCGGGATACGAAACGAGCCGAAGGTGAGTTTCGTGTGGTTGATGCGAGTGTATTAATAACCATCACATGAGAGTTGCATACGCTATTTTATCTACACCCGATAAATAGTGAAGAACTACAAATATTATATTTATATTGCACACAATAATACCAATTAAAAGAATTTCTTTGAAAAATTCTACAAAATTGTAATTTATGGTATAACTTCGAGAAATAAAACGATGAAAAATGAAGAGAAGATCAAAAATTAAAAAGATTACTCGAGGCCGGATTTGAACCCATGTCTCTTCCAACTAGCCAATATAATCTCAGCGCCTTAGTGCTATAGACAATGAAACAAATGTCTGGTTTTTAATTTTTAGATACGATAAACAAGAAATAACAACTCTAAATACTATGAAAAATAAAACATTTCATTATGTAAGTAAATAGCTACTATAAACTGGATTCTTTGGGAAAATCTGGTATATCGTAAAGTCCTCTAGGAGTTACCATATCTTTGGTTATTTTATTGCACATATTAGGTCTTTTTCTGAGTAGGTTAAAACATCATCCTTCGTCGGCCACTTCCAAAGTGTTCCCGCTTTCGTCATGCATTTTACCGTGAATTCTTTCTTCAGGCGATCTAATTTAATCACCATTCCAGGATAAAAAACATTCTCATACTGTACCACAATATAATCGCCCTCACTTAAATTTCTTTCTTCTTTTTCGCGCAGTTCTCTCAATTTTTATTCTTTGTTGGTAGGTCTCCCAGTCTAGGGAAGAAACAACAGCCGGAATTTTTTCTTTTGTTTTCCGTTTACGTGGATTAGTTTCTGTTTCTTTAGATTCCCAGAATAAATATTTTTTGAAAGGAGTAGCGACATTGGATTGTTTTTTATCCATTGATTTGTCGGGTGTTTCGGATTTTTCGTCAGGTATTGGAATATTTGATCTAGTAGTAGATTCATATGGCACTTCTGGGTCTACATTTAATATTTTCCGAAACCATTGTGAGTACTGGTATATCCGACATTTCAATTGTATTCATATTTTTCAAAATAGTATCATTTGTCGACGCTTCAAATTGCTCTGGATTTTCAGTGTTATAGGTGATCGTGCCCGATTCTATATTCTTCTGCAAAGTTCCTGTACAGATCGTTTCTGTTATTTCCACCATGTTGTTGATCTCATCTACATATGTATATATAACATTTGAAATTCTGTCTGATTCTTCATCCTTCTCTAAAGTGTTTGCATAAATTGTTTCTGATATTTCTTCTAATTCCTCGACTCTCTCTGAATATGTTGGACTATTTTTCCTATTTGCATTCAAATTTTCAAGTTTTTTCAAATTTTCTGAGTCATTTGTACCTATTGCCGTCTGTCTTTCTACGTCTATTTCTAAAGTTCTCGCAAATATGTTACTTGTTATAATTTTCTTCAATTCATCATTCTCATCATTTTGTAGACTATTTCCATTGGTCAACTCTAGTTCTTCAACTTCCTATATATGTTCAGGATTCTCATTACCGAGTTCATCGCCGAAAATTGAGAATGTTGTTCCATTCATCAGTAAATTTATGTCGACATCATTAGTGCATACACTTACATTAGTCATGTTGAAATCTGAGAGTGAAACATGATCTGTATCTTGCACTGAAAAAATTGTCATCAACAAGAATAACATCGGTTGTATCAGCCGAATTAAAATTATTAGAGTCAACTGAAACTACAACAATGGGGGATGAAATATCTGTTAAATTCTGTTCATTTGGATTTTTCAATTTTTTCCAGAAGTAGAAGAGGCTGGTGTCCTTTATGTCGCCATTCCATGAAGGACCAGATGACTTGAAAATATCAATTTTTGCGGAATTGATGTTTTCAAAATATTGCAGAAATCTCATTCTATCAGTTTCAGTCAATCTGTCTTCCATTTCTTCTACATTTATTTTTTCGATTTTGAAGAATTTCTCAAATTTAATATTGTCTGGACCGAATGGGCATAAGCCGCAAGTTTTAAATCCGTTTTCAATGCTTTTAGGTAGTTTTCAGGTCTTCTAACGCAGTCTCAAGAAGATGGGCAAAGTGCTCTCTACCAAATTTTTCATCTCTATGTTGAACTCTCCAGTTTTGAGTTTTCTTTTTCCAAATAGCTTTCAAAAGTGAAATACAGCGACATCTAATGGTTGAAGTATGTGTGTTGAATTAGGAAATAAACTGACCAAAATAATACCATTTTCTTTACAAAATTGGGATTGTTTGGCCATATTTAATATCCAGTCTACCAATATTTTTTCTTCTTCCGGAGACAAAATAGTGGGAACTCCATCCAGCCTTGCACTCGACTTTTTTTCTCCCAGAATATTTGTCAGATAAAGTCATTCTCGGGATATTAAATTTTCTACTTGCTTCAGAAATGCTCATGCCACTTTGAATAGACTGTATCGCATTGCGAATATCATCCACAGTATACGGCTTCTTCGTTTTGTTCATTTTTATTTGAAATTGAACAAGTAGATGTTTTTTATAAAAATATATACAATATTGAAGCTTACTAGATAATTTTCACGTTTAATTCAAATATCTGAACCAATTCGATAAGGGGTTGACGAAATCATGGGTTCTAAAATATCATTTAAGACACTTGGCTTCAATTTCGTCAACAGTGACCCAGAAGTCGTCACGTTTCTGCCCTGAATTTCGTCAGAATTATTTAACTGTTTTCAACACTGAGAATAATTCGATAATAATGTAACGAAATTAGGGCCCATGAAAATTTGGTTAATTTTTTATTGAAAATTCGAATTTTCACCCTGTGAACGCATCTCGATTTTATTCAAATACCGAATGATGAGAACATACTCTTGGCCTTAATTTCGTCAGTAATGACGAAAATGAGGACATTCTACATTTTTCGTGTCCCAAATTTCGTCACCCACAACTTTTTATCAAAATCATACAAATGTCCTTCCTACCCACTAGAAAATAGCTCAAACATATATTTGTATAACTCACACTTGTTTTATTGAACATTGATTCCAAATACTCAGTTATTTTCAAGGTTTTAGTAGCATCTGTAGTTCACTTGCCTTAGTAATTCGAATGCACTTCCGCTACTGTCGACAACCAACTGCTATGATAATAATTTTAAATTTATCACGTGGTAAGGAGAAAAAACAAGCGATCAGCGTTGTTGCCAAATTTATAAGGAATTCTCTGAAGTCGGAAAATTTCAGAATAGGTGAAATTGATACTTAATACGACGAAAAATATTTCAGAACCTACGAAATTAGGGTTACCGACGAAAATAGGGACCCTTACATTGAGTGTATTATTAGAGTACGGGTGTAGATAAAGGAAATTAATATTATCCCATTCTTGCTGCAAAAATCGCCAACGGCCATTGTTAAATGGGATGTATGTCCATCGACAAAAAGGATGATAGGCAATTCTATGTTATTAGCAATCAGCCATGGATGAAAACATTGGCGACATACTCATAAAACGTTTCGCCTGTCATCCATCCATTCTCAGAACGCCCTACACCCCATTATTGTGAAATCTTGCCAATGACAGCTTTTGGCACTCTATAGTTATATACAATCATAGGTGGAGGAATTTCTCCTGATGCGCTGCATATGAATAACATTGTGGGCTTAAAAAAAGGCACTTTCGTCGCAGTTCTATACCCGAGAGGGGCAGGATGTCACCAGCGTCGATGAGGGGGGGTACTGGGGGACAGTACCCCCCAGGAGAAGCATTGGGAACAGACAAATTGTAAAATATGTTGGAAAAAATTAATAAATGATACAAATACTTTCATCAATAAAATATTGTCCAATCTTATTCGATGGAAAAAAATCTCATTATATCATTCTCAAGTTTTAAAATTCTAACCGCCCGCCACTGGTTTCGGCATTACGTCTTCCGCGCATGATCAAGAACGAAATCGCTTTTTGTGTTTCGGGCCAGTAGACAATAGTCCAACTCCAACAATGCGTGGAACAGAATACTGAACATTTATTCCCTTAGACACACAAAATTTCTTATAGGAGTCAGAAATATACTCTCCTCCGTTGTCACTGATAAATTTTGTACTTCTCTATTTTCAATATGGGCAACTGAAGAGACTAGTAGTGTTGAAAACTTTTAATATCGGAGATCAACATTCAAAAGTATATGACAGTAACATGACATATTTACTAACATCAACAACCCTACATAAGAAAATCATAGATCACTAAATATTAATATTTGAGATCTAATAATGTGATGGTGATAATTATTATTCTCAACACACCCCCTCGATTAATATTTTGTAAAATAGCAAATCGTTCACAAAAAATAAATCGCAGATCTGAATGTAACAAAATTCAAATTCCTTTCATATTCACCGCCAACATCATGAAAATAGTGAATTTTTCTTTGCACAAAGGTTTGGTATACATCTGCAATATTCTCTGCACTCTGTACATACCTAATCAAGGGATAGCACCTTTTTGGATATAAGATCTTTTATATAATGATATTTTATTTCTATATGTTTTCCCCTTTTTCTCCTTTCCTTAAAGTAGATGTTGGACATCTATTCAACTCGTACGCTGAGCATCGAAGAGCTTCACCCCACAAAAATTTAGGAATACCTGAATCAGAAATTTTTGTTCTGACCATATTGAGGAGACTTCTATTCATCCTTTCACATTTCCCATTCATTTGTGGACTATATGGAATTATGTATTCTATTTTCACACCTTTTCTTCTGCAGAAATCTCTGAAAAAATTTGAAATAAATTCACCTCCATTATAAAGTCTTTCAGATTTTCTTCTGCCTCATTTTTCGCTTTGAGCAGTTTAACAATGACAAAATGCGAAAAATCGTCAAGTATCATTTGTGCATATTTATAACCTTCGCTTTTTGGTGGGGTTATAGGTCCACAAATATCAGAGTGGGCTAGGTCGCCGATTCGTGTACTCTTCTTTTTCTTATTATGAAATGGCTGTCTGGTGGATTTTCCCAGGACACAGGATGGGCATTTGTCTTTGTCAGATGGAAGACCAAGCTCACTCGGACCTTTCCGGTTCAAATGACCGAGTCGTTTATGCCAAATATCAGATGACACACTGGAGAGAAGGTAACTCACATTACTCGGCAATGCAAAGTGTAAAATATATAATCCTTTCTCTAAATGGCAGTTCAGAGAGAAAGCTTTTCCACGAATAGTCAATTTATGAGAATCAATGATCACTTTATGTCCTTTTTTAGTCATCTTCGCTATAGACAACAAATTATGTCTCAGTCCCGGCACAATTAAACCTTCAATATTGACGATTTGTCCTTGCGAAGTAACCCTGAGAGTTCCTTTTCTGTTTGAGATCATGAACTGTCCATTTGCAATATGAATTTTTACAATGGCTCTACGTTGGGATCACTACCAAATATATCTTGGAATTCATAAAAAAACTCAAATTTCAATGCTTTACTTCCAGAGGCATTCGTTCCCATGTTATCTTTCTTGTCCATGTATTTGCCTTTGAGATATTTGAATTTATTTTTGCACTGCTCTGCAGTGTGGGACCCCAATTTTAAACCAATGCTCTGCCATAAGTACTTTTTCATTTTTGATACTTGTACTCTTGAAGGATGGTTCATATTTTTTATATAAATTTATTACTTTTAGAATATCCACCTTGGTCCAAGTTACTCTTGGACGTTAGTGGATACTGTGGATAGTAATGTCAGAGAATTCTCCGGTACTGTATTCTCATTCTGCATATGCACATTGAAAAATGATGCAATTGCTCGTGAAGGAGTTACAAAGAATACATTATCAGTTCGAACAATTTCAGAACAACAATTTTTAGTTCCCGATTCCACGATAAGCCATTCTCCCTTCTCGTTTTCAACACATCCGCCATCTTCTGATCGTACCAATTGATGAATATTTGAATTCAACGTAAGCGACATTTTTGTTTTATGTATAATATCTAATATCACCAGTAAGCCAGCAAGCAAAATATTTGAAAACAGTTTATCACAACCACAGTATTTCAAACCCGCCAAACCCTTGACGTATGTGACGTAACACACCACGATCTGTATCGTTCATAAAGTCAAAGTGTACTTTGGGTGTGACGTCATAGAAATCGACGCTCTCGCCCGGGCGTTCGCTCTGGGTATCTAAACGCAGCCCAGTAACCAGTAACGTACGTAAGTAAAGGTTGAAACCCTTTACTTACGTACGTAGGGGAACAGGGGGCACAGTGTTACACAAAAATAATTTTTTCTTATTACTCTGGCGCTATTTTATTCACAGTGAATTTTCCGATACCAAATGATTTGTTCCTGAAAGGACCATGTCTCAGGATAATCAAGTGAAAGAAAAACTTTTATTTCTAGACTGGGACAATGATTATGTATAACAACTACAATTGTAACAGTGTGCCCCGTTAGTGGAGAACAGTGTTGCATGCTATGGGGCACACTGTTACTTGAGGGATAAATAGGAGATAAGTGAAAAGCTGTAATCGAAAAATTTATTTTTCAACACTTTACATAGTACCCAAATAAGACTTATTTCAATACATTATAGTATGCCTGAAAATCTACCGGAAAAACTAACATTTCACTTCTTCTTGCTGTCTGGCCTGAAGGTGTGGGGGCTGGTAATGTCATAAAAACTTGGGAAATATCAAAAACATAGTCTAAATCAGCAGGAACAAATATAAACTTAGGAAACAAACGGCGGATGTACGTTACGTTCACCGTAGTTTCGGTTTTGTTATTAACATATCCAATGGACATTACTTCAAGGCCTTTAGAAACACCCTCTTCAATGAGAACATAATCTCCAATGTTAATTTCCTTGTTATCATCGTCATTTGCTTCTGATGGATCTCCATCTGCACTTATAAAAGATCCCATACTGGACTCAGTATCTGCGCATGAGTAAGATCCTTCAGATTCTTCTGAATCGGATATTTCTTTAATATTTGGTTTCTTTGATTGAAAAACATTTCTTCTCACTGAGTTTTGTCGCTTTGCGACGATTTCATTTTCAATATTCGAGACTTCATCTTCTGAAGCTGATGTTGGCTTCTGCATCCGTTTATGTAAAGTAGACATTTTTGTTCGACCACTTTTTTTAAACATCTGTTTTCTGTTTTTTTCTTGTTTAATTTTTAAATCAGCTATTATTCCGTCTTTAATAGGTGTGTCTGTTAAGATTGCAATTGTACGCTTTCTACTCTTTCCTTTGTTTTCTTTTCTAGCTTCTGCTCTGGGATAAGGACGAACTTGTTGTGGCAAAACTACTGAGGACTCTTTTACCGAAGTAGAAGGCATTTCTGATGATGTTGAACATGACGGAAGGCCACTGAGGGTGTCTTCTCAGTTTGTTTATCCTGGACTTGCTGTGGTGTCTCGGGAGTTTCGTTAAACTCTGCTTCAGGTTCAGCTGTTCCAATAGTAACTTGTACTGGTATCTCATCTGCTTCGTTCGTGATCTGCTGTACAGGAGGCGGTCTATCTGTTACTGCAGATGCTAGAAAATCATCATCTGAAAAGATCTGCCTGTTCTATGGCCAAATGCCAGTCGACCTAAAACCACTGGTAATGTTATTTGGAATGAATGCGAGAGGATATGCTTTTCCCAAGAGCTCAGCTATTTGGTATATGGTGATCGTTTTTCCATGATTCATTATCATCCAGTCATTACAAGCTTTATTAAAATGTGTTTTTAACGGCTTATACATCGATTTATCTAATGGTTGAAGTTTACCACTTGTGTGTGGCGGTAAAGTCAGTAGTATAATTCCGTTAGACTTGCAGAATTCCAATGACGCAATTGTAATATGCGACTTATGATTATCCATAATTAGCAGTATGGGAGATTCTGATGAGGATTTTGTGAAACGTTGTAGATGTTTTAATATATCAATAAAAACTTCACCGTTAACCCAACCTGTTTTGGCAGCTGCCCCTGCAGATCCAGGAGGTGCACCATTCAACATTCTGTCCTGAAAATTGACTCTGGGAAATACAAGAAAAGGTGGTACAGAATTCCCTATTGCGTTTATAAAACAGCATGCCGTCACCAACACACCTCTTTCGCCAGAAGTTACCTGCCCAACTTGTTTTAATCCCTTTGGTCTTACGACGTTGGGAGGGTTATGTACGGTAGTAAGTGCTGTTTCATCTAAATTATAAATATTTTCTGGAGCTGGACCATTAGGAAATTTCTTGAAAGCTTCGACTAGGTTATCAAAAAATTCGTTAACATTAGTTTTGTTGAAACTGGTTGCACGACTCAGACTGGTGGCATCAGGTTTTCGTATAGATAATTCAGGATATCGTTTCATATAACCATATAACCAGTCCACCCCCGCCTGTTTATGAGTATTCCAACATGTTGGATATTTCAGATTATTTTCCACCGCAAGTTCATACGCAAATTGCATTACATTCTTCCTAGTTAAGCCGTGGTGCAATTTACAAGCTGTAATCAAATAATCTCTTAATAAGACTTCTAGCTGTTTAGAGAAAACTTGATTGACTCCATAGTTGGGCGTAAATCGAAAATGAGTACGTTCCTCTTCAGACAAAGCTTTATATTTGTCAACATACCTTTTTAAAGTCATATGAACTACATTGGCTTGGATTGCTGCTGCCCTTACTGACCACCCATTATCCACAACATTTAGAACTGCAGTTTTCATCATATCCTCAGTAAAAACGGCTATTTTTCGAGTCTGATTTCTATTACGTACCATTTTAGTTCTGAAAGGAATATAAAAATATACCTTCAATTGATTGTAATATAGGTAGGTGCCGACTTAACGAGTTTCAATGTTTTCTAATTAAAAAAGTAAGTGTCACAGTGTGCCCCACATGCAAAACAGTATAACACTGTACCCCTCTATCAGTTGTAACACTGTGCCGCAAACGCCGTTTTCTTATTCAAATATCAATTCTGACATTGGACAATTTTTTAAGGTTATGTTTATATTGTGAGCTTGTAGCTAACTAATGTGTTTATGGTTCCAAATATCAAAACAACTTGTAATATTCATCTACAGACCAACAAAACATATTTTTAAACATATGATATACTTACTTTGCTGTTAAAAAAACTTGAAAATGGTTATATTTCTGCTTCAATGCACTTCAGCGCTCTACAAACAGGCACGGTATCAAACAATGATGGGAAGTGTCGACAGTGACGGCGGTACCACAGTAAAGGATAACCAGTAATTTCACTTCGTGTTTCGATCCAGAGCGCGCATGATCGACTCCGGAAGGGAAATTGTTGGATGCGCAATGGATCACTCATTTTTTGAGCAATGCTTGCAGCTTGTTTAAAATGTTCCCAAATCTGCTACTTTTCAAATTTTGAAAGGCAACTTTTTCGTATTATGCGCTCCGAAATATATGAAATATGTATGGGTCAATATCTGAAAGCCCAAGCCTTCTTTTTAAATTGAGTTAATATGTTTATTATTCGAATTCCATTCGATCACTCTTATAATTAACAGAACACAGACAAATTTTATTTGATATTGGCAACACTGCTAACAAGTAACAGGTTGTACATATAATTTCATGTCTGGTGTATTATGTTTACTGTTTACTGTAACAAGATTTTTTAGGGCCACGTTTGTCCTGTATGATCTTTTATTGTGTTCAAATTATCTCCACAGATTAGCTTTGCTAAACAATTGATGATTTATAGATCATATGTTAACTGGTTTATTGTTTGTGAATTCTTCTGTGCTTTGCTGAAATCTAGATCGACGATGGCTGACAATTTGAAGAAAGCATCGAATTATTGTGTGATTTGTTCAAATAATTCGAAGAAAAATCCCCAAATCAGCTTCTTCAGATTTCCGAAAGATGAAAAGAGGTGAGTTGAAACAATTCCACTGAATCCAAGGCGTTAATATTATCATTGTAGGCAATGAATTATCGTCGATTTCATTAGAAGTTGACATTTTCGTTTCTATCTTTTTGTTATACCTTCTCACCTTATTCTCAGTGAGTTCATGTACTCACCACATCAAACAGATATTGTTGAACTTTTCTCAGAAAGAACAACTTCACTGTTTCGATACTCATATATCTCTAACGTTGATGATTTATTTTTTAGATGCAATGAATGGAAGTTGAAACTTTACAAATCGAAACTGGACAATTGCTCTGCAGAGGATTGCTACAAGAGATACAGAGTCTGTAGTGCACACTTTGAGGATTGCATGTTTTCCAGTATTCAGAAAAACAAATTGAAGCTGAACGCTATCCCTACCAGATTGATAGAAGTGGAATTAGACAGCATCAGCCAACCCAAAGCATCAGGTAAAATATATATAATTTTATAAGCTATATGCTGTATCTTTACTTTCCTACGTAAATGCATTCCTTCAACTTAATTTGGGTAACTTGAAGCATACATATGTACAGAATTTTTTCCGAATAGGTCAGGAGCAGTGTCGTTATGTGAACAAATATTTATATTTGATATAGTCGAGGCCCGTTTTTTTTTATTCATTTTTTCTCAACAGAAAACTTACTTTTTTGCAGGCTGACGAGCTATTATTCGTTGAATTCCTTTCGAACTGTTTTTTAATATCATTATATATTTTTGTCGAACACTCAAATAAGGAACAGAGAAAATTTAGTGTTGAGAATAAATAGACCTCATCTACTAGGATTGATATCTAGGCAACCAACAATTGCTTATCACATAGGGTCATCCTGAAAATTTTCTGTTGTGGCTTGGGCATGAACTAGCAGTGAGAAAAGTGAATCAAGCACAAATCAAGCGCCTTTGCTCATTTGGCCATAAACTCTCCATGACGTGTAATCTAAATCCTGCATTTTATAGATGGAAAGTGTCATTTGCGTTGGTATCATGTAGAATTCTGCATATTTTTGATGTATGATTTTTTTTCAGAGAATATCCCGGGAACTTCCGATATTCTCCAAACAGAAATTGATCTGAAAACAGTACCTCTTTCAAGTTCCAGTTCTGTTCAAAATGAAGCTTCTAATATCTCGCTTCCAAGTACAAGCCAAGAACCCAACTGTGATGTGTCTATGAATTGGGAGACTTGTCTTAGTATCAGTTGTGATGATGATGAAGACAATACAAAGGACACCTCAAGTAACAGTGATACAGAACGTAATGCAGAAGGTATGTTTTTTATAGATGTTTTCAGTCCAATTTCTTTTCAGAGATCGTGTACCCTAACACCAAACTGATATTATTTGCACTCGAAGCGTGTTTCGCTAACAAGGTTAGCATATTCAGAAAAAAAATTCTGACGATGCTAACCTTGTAAACAAAACGGGCGTCGAGTGCAAATAATATCAGTTTGGTGTTGGGGTAATTGATCTCTGAAAAAGTTTCAATCTTAAAAAAATGTATTGACTTTATTATTGAGTATTATAGAAGTAGTGCTCCACTTTCTGGTTGAACCTTTCATAAACATCATTTCTGTCATGAACTACTAGTGAATACTTTGCTTGAAATATAATCATTTTGAAGTTCAGTTCCTGATGATATTAAAAAAAGGTGCATCAACATTATTGATTGTACCTACCCCAGTCAAGGATACAACATCAATTTATAATGAAACAGTATATCATTTTAGTCACTTGAACATGAAAAAAAAATATTTCACATGTTGAGTCCTATTCAAGCTGATAAACCATTGAATAGAGTGCTCTGAATTGTTAAAAAAAAAATAATTTTTGCATACCCATTCTTAGTAACATGTTCTTTTGACTTATCTGAGATAGTTTTACATGCCAACAAGAAAATTTATCATTTTATTCAGAGAATATTAAAAATAGAGGTAGATTTAGAAGTACAAATTTAATTTATTTCGGACGAAAGTATTTTGAAATTTATTTCTTCTGATCCCAATTTATTGGTGTAGATTTACCCTCATCTCTTTTCTTATATATAGATTCTCCAACAGTTTTATTTTTCAGACATAGGCACACAGACCTCAACGTCTCTATCCAAGAATACGCCAAGAAAAATCCACCTGAGAAATAGAATAAGACATCTTAGGAGGAACTCTACAGATCGGATTAACCCTGCCAACAGAAACATTTCGGGCGAAGAAGTTGTGGAATTTGTGAATCAATATTGTTCACCATCTTTAGCAACTTTTTTGAAAGCTCAAATTGAACATATTAGTAAATCTAAAAAAGGTTCATATGGTACTCCAATGATTATAAGAAGTTCGCATTAACAATATATTTCCTAGGCCCTAAGTTTATAAGTATTTATCAGGAATTTTTTGCCTGTCTAGCAAATCAACATTATTTAGAGTCACACGAAATTGGTTTTAACGATTTTATATTTTCCACATTGAAAATCAAGGTGGAAATGTTTCTTGAGAAGAACAGACATTGTATTTTATGCATATACGAAATGTCGATCAAATCTAATCTGTTTTATAATATCAAAAGTGATGAAATATTTCATCTATTTCTTCCATTCTGAAAAATCATTTTCATTTTAATGTCCTTTATTGTTAGTATACCTAGTCTAATTTGATGCATTCTTATTTCTTTAAATAACCCCAAATATACCATGAAGCAGGTAGTAATATATATGAAAACTTCTCTAATTGTATTGAAATTAACTGTATGTAGTTTGTGCAATTTCATCAACTTAATGTAAATTATCTAGTTTCTTCATTAGCATGTTTTCTGTTTGTACTCTGAAAAGTAATTGGGTGGCTTAAAAACTTATGTTCAGAAGATTACCTAATGTATTTTGCTTCATATTTCTTCAAAAGGATGTATTCTTAAATCTGAAATTAGGATATTTCAATCGTTCCTGTTGAAATTATTCAGCATTGATTAATGTTTGAATTTGTATCATATTTTTTCGTTCTTTAGTTTTGCTTATGTTAACAAAACTTATTTTCAATTTTGAAAATATCAGAAACAGGTATGTTAACATGTTTTCTCAACAATATACATATATTGTATTATTTTATTTATTTATACTGATAACAAACAGACTAGATCTAATAACATGCACCAGTTTTATACATAAAAATTATATGATTTGCCATGTAATGAAATGAAATAAAAAAAAGTGAATAAAACTCTCAAGAATTCATTTTATAAACTTATTTAATGACATACATCAACTGCTGATCTTGCAAATTAGTTTCTGACTATTCTCAAGGTGGATTTATGCAATAGTAATTTTGGCTTCAACTTCACTATGAAGGATAAACCTACAATGTACAATAGAACATTTTATGCACTAAAATTTTTACTTCCACTTCAAATCCAGATAATCCAATTCTCAAAATGAAAGTGTAATTTGCTTTTGCACATATATTATTCCTATGACCACCTATTTTATTAAATATCAACGATGAAATTCAAATCTAACATAGGACGACAGACAATTTATCACACAGAAATCATTTTGTATAATAGATTACCAGTTGCAATAAAGAAATACAAAAAACTCCGTTTCAAAGCCAACTTAAAAAAACATTTATTTAAATAGATAAATGCCAATTTTTCATTTATTTTTTTATTACCATAATTTTTTTCATTTCCTACAATGAAAGAGTCTGATTTCATTGGCCTTTTTTCCCCTTCGGTGTATAATCTTCTTAGAGTTATTTTTTTCCCTTCTATAAACTTCGTGAGTTTCTTGGGAAATAAAAGTTATTATTAATTATGTGAACATCAGATCGTGTATATTGAGTTGCCTGACTAATCCTACATTTCGCTTTAGACAGTCTGTATTAATATTGTTTCTATAAAAAGTTCACATGAATTTACAATAACTTTCATGTTGAAATGAAGAAATAACGATAATTATCGTTTATTTGAAAAAAATGTCGATAAGTTAGTACTTATTATAGATACGAACTTATGCTGAAACCATGTTTTCATTTCACAACAATGCAAAAATGCAACTGTATTCATGTTTTGTTTATTACATGTTTGATATTTGGCTATGCAATCCGTTTCTCAAAAATGTGTATGAAAGCTTGCATACCCTATGGGAAATGAACTCCACTGTTGTAGCAGTATATATTTGCTTTTTAGTGTCGAATGCTCGTTCGACGTTTTTGTGATTAAAACTCCATATTTTTCAATCATTTTTTTATCACAAGTTCTGAAGAATTTTGGTATTTTCGTAAAGTTAATGTCGTTTGAGGAGTGAACTCTCTGTCTTTGACAAATATAAAATTGGCATTCGGTCATTCTTTCAGGTAATGAATAGAACATAAGAATTTCGAATCTATTTATTAACAAAATAATTCTTTCAGACACGATTTGAAACCTTCCGAAAATTTTATTGTCGGTACCTTTCTCAAATAAATCTCATTCTGGACGTGTTTTCTTTTATTTTTGAAAATCGAACAGCTTAGCCGATCTGCTTCAAACTTTCAGTTCAGTTTTTGTGTGACTTATATCAATAAGGAAGAGAAATTAGTAATTATATCTGTAAATCTTCAGAATTCACGGATTTGACTGCTCATTGAAAACCGTGCGGAAAGTACAGAGAACCAATAAGCAGTGGAAAATTATAAATTACCACTCTTGTTATAAGCAATCCTTTAAAAAAAATTCAGTCAAACAAATAAAACATCGTATACCAAGTTTTTCCTGAGACATACAAACTCTCGAAAATTTAAAATAAAATATAAATTACACTCTTTCTCTTTTTTTGTGTATGCTATATTCATATAAACATCAAATAATTGTAAAATGATATTGGATATTCGAATGGTAATTTCCGAAAAAAGTTGACTACGCTGTGTTTCAACTTCAGATTTGCGAACAGTGAACCGAAATTAATAGCGCACATTATTATTATCAGGAATTCAAATCACGAGCTGGATTCCTCAAATTTTCGCAGTTTTGCAGAGCAGTTTATATCAAGTTTGCAAGCGGCGTGCAGTGTATTTCTCATGAAAACGTTGGGGGGCGTGGCTTATCCACTCCGGGCGTGAAACTGCAGGATGCGCACTCGTCTAAAAAAAACGAAACTGTGGGACACGAACATCAAAGGGACCGACCGAAACTGAAACTACTGGTTATCCTTTACTGTGGCGGTACGGTTTTCAGTTCAAATTTAAAAAGTTGGCGCGTAGTTTAACACTGTACCCCGTGTAACACCGTGCCCCCTGTTCCCCTACGTACAATAATCATAAATTCTGATTCAGAATTGTTTTCTATTTTGTGTGTGAGTGAGAATGCCAAAAATTGAAATAAGTTCTGTTGGGATGAGTTATATAATTGACGATTAGTCGGAAACAAGGATAAATGTCACTTTGGAGTATCCAGAAATGAAATACGTAAAATAAACAGATCTGACGGGACACCAGGAAAAATTGAAAAATTATTATTTGTGATCTCAATTTGGTTATGTTATCGATTGAAAAACAAAAAGTAAAAAGGGGGTCCTCTAGAAATTTAAAGAAAATATATGAAATGGCATAATGTTTTCTGAAAAAAATATTTATCACGGAAGTTTCAGATAGCATGAAAATTCAGGAAAAATTCAATATCAAAAATAATGGTGCCACTCCACCCATTAATTCAATATTACGGAAACAAATAAAGATTTATATCGGTATGCCTGGTGAATAATTCATCGGCATAAAGATAGATAACATTCGAATTCATTATTGACATTCGAATTCATTATTGTCACTTCGGTAATTTTCAGCTTTCATATCGAAACCATATTGATTGTGATTTATCTAAATTCAACCATAAGAATTCATTCTCTTTTACTCACATGTACTGACAGAATCCTTCTTTAAAAAAATGGGTTTTGCGGGGCTTGAACTATAGTTCGTGCTATAGATATGAACTATAGTTCGTGGTATAGGTATGAAATTAGTTCGAGTTATGTTTCAGGCAACACGTTAGTGAAAAATATTTATTCTCTATGTATGGATAGAACTTGATGAAACTTTGGTTGAGACAACAAGAACGGAAACAGAAGGGATGTTTGACTTGGTTTGACATTTTCTGGGGATATTCATTTTCTAAAACACTGTCAACTTGACACTTGACTCAATAACAAACTTCCGAATCGGAATATCATATCTGAAATGTTTACATAGTTTACAATCATATCAATAATTTTTGATTTAATCAAAGATTATACACACCCATATAATGGATGTTATTAGTGATGACGAGATGTTGGATATATACATGTATTTACTTCTAATTATGTACAGTTACTACGTGTCAACCAACAAGAAGATACAAAACAGCCTCTTTATTCGTGGTACCAAAACATACAAACGGAGATAGTTTCTAAACAAGGTTATGAATGGTTATGTTAGCGTCAAACATGTTGCTGCTTTCCTATTGGCTCTATTAGCATTAATTTATGTGCTGTGATTGGTTCCGGGAATGCAACGGTAACGGGAATGTTAAAACTTGGTCAACTTTCCAGTTCCCGTTCCCGGGCATCTTCTCGTTACCGGAAATTGGTTGTGCCTGGGTACATTTAAATATGTGTATCTTAACATTTTTTCCGTTCTCGTTCCCGTTCCCGGGCAATTGTGCAGCTGCCTTAAGTTTGCAAAAAAATTAGTATGTCGTAATTTTCTAGCATTGAAATTCAGTGTTTCTTTAATGTCTGCATTTTTCGATTCATAATCAAATACTGCATTACAAATATCAGTCAGTTTGAAAACGACATGTTATCCCTGTTGAAATTACAATAACATTTGTAGGTTGTGATTCGAAAAATCACGATTTCAATATTCCTACTTATTATCCAGTATATTATGCCAATATGTGAATCAGATCACTTTACTCAATTATACTTCGAGTTCGGTGAGGTTTGGATAAATAAGTGCACTGCAAGCTGTAAGTAACTTAAAAAATATGTCCCGGAACAACACAGTATATAACGGCGTCGGGCTAGCCGGTACAAACATGCGAAAATACCATAATAAAGAGTTCCTTTCTCAGGGTACGGTTCGGCCCGTGTCTTTTCATTGATGACCGACTCTTTGACCGTCGACACTTTCCCCTTCACTCACAGCACTATAAAAATAGATTCTCGGAACCACCTCATATTCTACCTAATATCAATTAAAATTAACATTTATTATTTGCATAGATGAGTGAATCACAACTCTTGAATGTATAATCTTTTTTTTTTCACTTTGTTCAATTCTATAATTGAAATATATTACATTAAATTCAACATTTCCTGTAATTGGGTGTTGTATCCGTTGGAAATAAATGGCTATCTATCTATCTATCTATCTATGAAACTACGACATGTAGAAAAATGCAAGAGAACACATGACTTGAAAAAGAATCTTTGCTGCCTGTTTCCTGCTCAAGTAACAAAGATTCAAACTCCATAGTCGCTTTTTGTTCTCACCTATGTTAGGGACAAGTGCAGACAAAATTTCAGCTTCTATAAATAAAATAGCGAAGGTGTGGCCGTTCGATGCTTAGTTTATTAAATGTGTGAATCCAATGTGATGCTAGTCTAATGTTAAATTTGGCATATATATATATATGTATATATATGTATATATATATATGTATTTCCAACTTAAGTACTTATCTAAGAAAAATTATTTGTTCCGTTAACCAGCTGACGAACGTCAACCCTCAGAAGTCGAAACTTCTGCGAGCAATGGATTAACTAATGCCATCATTCAATCCTGATAATTCACTTGAGTCATCCATTAGTTAAGTTGGGTTGCTTGAATCCGCCTTAAGAGATTTTGAAACAATTTATGGTTTTTTGAAACTATTTGTACATTCATGTATATATCTAGTTAGAAATGATAATAACCAAAACAATTTAACACAAGTATTTTATATCTATATTTCCTGTAAATATCCATTTTAATTTCAATTCAACTATTATTTTTTAGGCCTAACCATTACAGTCTTGAAAAAAACGCTCTTTTCAACATGAACAGTCATGATACAAATGAAAAGAAATTCACATTCAACATTTACCCAGGTGATAATTGTTCATCAGTATGTTTCAAATGAGTTGAAAATTGTTTTGTCCAGTAAGCATGAACACTATGTGTTGATTTCGAGATTAATGATAATTTTTTTTCCAGAGTAACAATTAATGAAAAACTTTTGTAGCATTCCGCTCAGAAATCATGTTTTCTCGGCATAAGACTGAGCTCTTATTGGAAAAATAGTTTTCTCATTTCAAGAAATCTAATCTCTTATGATGAACCAAACATATACTATTTTCGATTCCAACATTTCAATTAATTCAATTACAAATCAACAAATTATCAATACTTCTGTAAATGTTAGTTAAATACCATTTTTTATAAGACTGGGCCCATAGAGCCAATATAGAACTCAAAAAATGAACCTATATATTTTATGAGGATGTTTGTGAAATAAATATGCTTGCTAAAAAATTGTTTTTTTCTATTTAATCACAATGCCCATATTCAGAACAACTCAGGTGTGACCGCACAGACTCTGAACGCATCTATGCATAAATCCCATCGATATGCATTTTTTGGTGAACAATGTAATATTTGATTTTTACCAGCAGCGGCCGTATAGGATTTGCACTAATTCATTTTATTGGGAAGTGATACACCACTGCGCCTTGCAATGGTTTCCGTCATAATATTGCAGAATTGTGTTCTTCGATCAGGGTTATCTTCAGTTAACTACTTAGTGTACCATTTTGATTTTGTATGGATTATACTTTAATCCTCCTCGAAGGTCTCCACACAGTAGGACACACATCACAAACATTCGCTACTGAAGAAGTAGACTGTTGAGGATTTACTATCATCCCACCAATTATTTGACCTTGCTGTTTTTCCGGAATGGACGGATGACCTGGGGGCTTTTAGTTCTCAATATGTATAGTATTTTTCACAGTAAATGGTATTAGCTTATTAACTGCAATAAACTACCCGATTTAATCCCATTGTGTAGAAAATCATCTGGTAAAAGATGCAAATGTGCTACAGGGTCGAACTTAAGAAATTTGAATTTTGCATAATGTAGGAGTGTACAAGTAATTTATTTAAATGTTGCAATTTTATTCTATATTCAGTTCAGTGTCGCTATCGCTATCCTCATCTAAATTAATTATAATTGGCGCAATTGATTTTACAGAAAGGTACGAGTTCTCAACATTTGAGCCAGGATTTTTTTGCAATTGTCGACTATGATAGCTTGCGTTGTCCATTACTGTAACGCTGTTTGGCGGAATGTTGGATAACAGATAATTTTTAAACCAATCTTCAAAAAGCTCTGCTGTCGTATCTTCGTGATAATCAACACAAGAGTCCTTAATATTTTTGGCAGAAAGCCACATAGCTTTTGGGATCCAACCTTTTTTGTGATCCTGCGTGTAATATTGTGATTCTTTTCCCTTTATTCGATGGTACTTTTGTTTCACACTTATCAGAGGAATCAGACCATCCTTTGGAAGGGGTGTCATGCGTGTCGTAGCACGTCTCGTCGAGGTAGAGTATTGGCCGATTTTCAAACCGGTATTTTCTTATTGACGTTATATATTCAGAACGCCAGTTTATTAAACGTGTGGATTCCATTATTACTTGCCTCTTGTCAATTTTGCGATATTTAAAGCCCATTGCAGACAGAGCTCGCCAAAGAGTAGTGAGGCCACAGTTGATGTGAGTTTCGTCATTGATGAGACGCTGCTCATCGTACATAGTGTAGATTTTTCGCCTTATCAAATCTTTTTCCCAGTCTTCTAGACTTTTTGTGACACCGGAATCTTTACGCTTTTTTCTTGATTCCATGGAATTTTCAACAATTCGTCTAACTGAAGTAAGAGGCACCTTCGTCAAATTACTGGTTACTTTTGCTGCAGCACCCGCGTTATATCCTTGCTGAAGTAAGGAACTATACACATTTTTTATAATGATTTTCGCGTCACAAAATAAGTGATTCTCCTTTAACGAACCACTGGAAGAAGCACTATTACTTTTTATCCACTGACGCCACATACTGCCTATTCTGTACGTTGGGGTATAAAATATTTGCTATTAATGTCTGTACCTAATAACAAATAAATGTTATGAAATTATTGCACGCCGTAACACAAGTGAACACTTCCGATGAAATACAAAGACTAAAATGAACAAGATGTGTAAGCTGTAATCCTCTACAATCCCTCTCTGAGAAACAAAATTACCTGAATCCGGTCCTTTTACATTTATGATGTGCATCTCGGTTTTTACAACTTAAGGGTCTAATTGGTTTTATTATAATCCTTCAGTCAATACCATTTATTGTGAAAACTACTATATGTAGAAATATCGACGATCCTGTGTTCGAAAATGTACGGAGTGAAATATCGAATAGGCTGTTCTTATGTCAAGAAGTTCAAGGCAACCATTTCGAGCATCTTCTGAACTGATCTCAGCTTATCATTTCCTCACAAAATGAAGTTGAAGATTAATGTATGCAGGCAGTTGTCAAATGATCCGCCATGTTGAATCAAGTGAAGATAATAACTTTATATTCAGTTTTGCAGTATTCGTCAGGAGCTTCAAAAGGATGTGCAACAAGACACACCTTTCCATTTATTTTTTTCCCAGATGGTGCATATTTGCCATTTCGAAATTTTCATCTTTCAATTTCACTCCAAAATATAGTATTCATGCATAAAGTTCATTATCCCAAGTTTCATTTTATTGAGTTGACCCGAAAAAAATGGGGACTAGACATTAAAGAAAGCAACTGTATAATGATATAGTTCGTAATATCTTTTTTGCTGTAAGCAGCTATTTTTTCGTGAAAAGTGAATATATTTGCATCAAAATTACTATGCAAATATTGATGGATTAAACGACTTACCTTATGGAGGTTGAATCTCAATTATGTGAGCATGTTTGCTCTCCAATATATAACACAATGTAGTTATTTATCAGCTATAAACCCATGCTCTAAACATTTTTTCCCTTGCCCTTCTCATTTTTCAGTGAATTGTTAAAAATTGTTGTGATCAAGATCGCACATTTTTTGTTTCTAAACTTTTTTATTTGAGCTTCGAACAATGCAATTCAACAGCTTTTATGAAGATCGATTGAGGAAAACTAGTCTCTTGAAGTTTTCTTTCATTTGCCGTGCGTGTGGGTTTCGCATACAGAATAAAATTCATTTTCATCTCGCTAGCGCTAGACCAATGACACAAAAACATTACATAACTTCAAATAATAACGTATTCAACAGAATGACTGAAATGTATGAAATATGTTCACCACGGGTTTCAAAAATTATCTAGGGTCATACCAAACATATAAGAAAAACATTTATTTTAAAATCTTTTTGAGGTCTTCAAGACAAATTTTCATAACTGTAACGTGATTTATGAAGTAAAGGGAAATATAGTCATTATTTTGTGGAAAGTGATACAAAAAAATCTTCAGTAGTTTTAACACGGGCATTGGTTAACTATCTTATATATCCATAAATAATATGGATATTGTAACGAAATGTGCTAGCGCCGGCCCTGCCGACTACGGATGCGAATTGGTGCGGCAATTCCAGGAACGATTATACTCGCGTGATCGCGGCTCATCCAGAATATTCGATTGTCAGGATTTGGCTGGATGATTCTCCACTGTATGAGCGAGCGTATATAAAACGGGAGTCGCTCACGCCGACGGCAGAATTGGTATTCAGAGCTAAGTGGAGCGAGTTTAGTAGAGCAAAGTGGAGAGAGTTTTGTTATTGCTAAGTGCGAAGGTGTAGAATCTTTAGTACAGAGAGTTTAGTACCGAGCATTGGAAAGTAATCGGAGCGATTTAAGTGATTGTGTTGTATTGTACTGTGATAGTTTTGATAAAAGAAGTTTAGTCGTTTGGTGTTTTAATCGACGAACCCAAGGAAATATCGTAACAGTGGTGTCAGAATTTGGATTTTGAAAGGAAATATCGTAAGTGTTGTCAGAAGTTGGATTTTACAAGGGTATATCGTAACAGTGGTGTCGGAAGTGGAATTTTTGCTGGTAAATAACAACATTCGATGGTGAATACGATAAGTACATCTTACGATACGATGGAGGACATGATGAAATTCATCCAAAACCAATTTGCGGATTTTGAAAGACGACGACTGGAAGATGAAAAGCGACGGCTGGAGGAAAAAGAATTGGAGGAAAAGCGACGGCAGGAGGAAAAGAAAGAACGAGAAAATGAAAAGAAAGAACGACAATTAGAACGAGAAAATGAAAAAGAAAGAACGGGAAGAAGCACTCCAGAAAGTTCTCGAAGAACAGAGAAAAGGACGAGAAGACCTCCAGAAAATTCTAGAACAACAAAAGAATGAAATAGAGATGATAGAAAAACAACGAGAAGCAGACTTCCAGGAAGTTCAAGAAAATCAGGACAAGTTCTTCAAGCATGTTTCACATGAAACCAAAGTACAAATGGAAGAACTGAAAGGATAACTGAAGGAAGCTGTCAATAAGAAAGTGGAATCAGTGCGAGATAAGATGAAAGGACTAGAAAAGAGAGTCGAGAAGCAGATAGCATTTCTCAGTAACCAAGATCGCCAAGACAGGGTTGCCACATCAGGAATTTCCGTAAAACTGCCGACTTTTGATGGACAGTCGTCTTGGTCCATGTATCGTCGACAATTTGAGGCTGCGGCAGAAACCAATGGATGTGGCGAAGAAGAAAAGGCTACGGCACTCATAGTAGCTTTGAGAGGGCCAGCTTTGGGTATATTACAAACGATACCCATAGAATAGCAGAAGCAATATGAGGACCTGATTTCTGTACTAGAGTTGAGGTATGGCGATCAACACCGAGAACAGCTGTACCGGGCCCAAATGAAGACTCGCACACAAAAATCAGGTGAGAGTCTGCAGGAATTTGAGGCAGATGTTCGACGCCTAATCCAGCTGGCGTACCCAGATGCGCCCGGAGATTTCAAGGAGCAGTTGGCTGTGCAGATATTTATTGACGGACTTAGAGACCCAAGAATCCAAAGAACTCTGCGACTCACAAGTTTCAAAAGGAGTAGCGAGGACTTGGTTCGCTCTTTGGAAGTGGAGGCCGCCTTCAACACGTCGAGGCCGAAAGTGCGGGCAGTTTCAATAGAAGAACCGGAACAACAATTTGGCACAGCGGATAGTTCAGTCGAGAAGGTTCTGGAAGAAATCAAATCAATGATAAGTGGAATGAGCACCCAGAAGAAGAGAACGTGCTACCGATGTGGAAAACCAGGACATCTTATGAAAGACTGTTGGGTGAAAATGTCGCAGAGGATCTGCTATAGCTGTAGAAGGCCGGGACATTTTATAAAAGACTGCTGGAAGAGAATGACACAGAGTAAATGTTATAGATGTGGAAGATCAGGGCATTTCATGAAAGATTGCAAGGTGAGAATGCCAACAAAATCCAACTCACCTGCCAGGACGCCGACAAGATCGCAATCACCTGCAAGGTCAAGGTCACCGAGGGTCATCTGTGTTAACAGGCTAAAAAGAACATCTGAGAGCCTTACCATTCCAGGGAAATTGAATAAAATGGATGTAATATGCACCATAGACGCCGGTGCTGCAGTTTCCTTGGTACGCAGCGACATCCTTCGGCCTGGAAACGTGAAGCCTATTTCATCCAAAGTCGTGATTCGGACAGTCACTGGTGAAAACGCACCTATTCGAAGAGAGGCTGAAATTACGTTGATTCTTGGGCGACTCACTATCACAGGTACAGTCTACGTCGCAGATATAGAAGATGAGTTCATACTCGGAATGGACTTGATCAGTGACCATGGAATTTCATTCGACAATTAGCAAAAGATTATAAGGTTCGGAGGAGAAGAATTTGTTCTTGCAACTCTAGCAGAAAGGGCAATGCCTGTGAAACAGCGATTACCGGAAATTGCGAGAATCCCTGCACTATCGAAGGAAGTAGCTCGTGTCACAGAGAATAATGTCCCTGAATGCAGCGTCCAGCCATCGGATTTCGGATGAGTCCGGGTGAAGACAGAAAAAGCCATCCTTGTGAGAGCCGCCAGGTGTCGCGCTGGAGGTACAAGTAACATCTCCGAGATGAAAACAACTGGAAGGGCTGACTTGGTCAAACAAGAAGTAAACAGTGGCCAAGTCCACTTGATTCAACAACCACCCAGAAGAGTTCCATTCCCTAAGCGACAAGAGATGCTAGAGCGCATTGACAGGAGGAAGGCGCGGCACTATCGGAAGGCAAATACTGGCGGATTTCAAGAGGAAGATCGAGTGTGGCTATATAACCCCCGTCGTAGGATGAATGATGTGGTGTACAGTGTTCAACGTAAGCCTAGAACAAAAATGAAAGTCGAACACCTGAAGAGACTAAAATGTTACAATGGGCATAACGTACGAGATGTTGTTTGATTAGTACAGGTAATAGGGAGCCAGCTACTCGTGTCCATAATGCATAATTAGGCAGGAGTTATTTTATTTCATAGATAGTTGCAGTCTGACGTACTTAACCTAAAAACACAAAATACTTACAAAAATGGCGAACGGAAGTGCCGCCATTTTGTGAAAAACTATTTGGGCCTGTATCTCTGTAATCGTGCACTTTAGGCCCACAATTATGAGGACCTTTTTTATAGATAATTGAATTTTCTATCTTTTTCATTCACAAATTTTTTTCGTAGCACTTACCGTTCACGACTTATATTATTATTACTTTTTGTTTATTTACTTTTTTACCGATATCTCTTTAAATAATTGTTTAGATAAAACTTTTGAATCGATGAATTTTCTACAACTTTTATTCAAAACTTTTTTCTCTAAAGTTGATATTTTCGAAGTTATAACGCGTTAATTTCAATCGTCTTGTATCAGGGAGATCAACGAGAGTGCATTTCATGCAAATGCAGAACTGGCTGTGGCAGAGCCTGTGGGTGCCGGAAAGCAGGATTGGACTGTTCGGTAATCTGTGAGAACTGCTCAGAGGAAACGTGCACTAATCAGCTGAAAGTAATCGTCAACAACACAGAATTGTGCGACATCGATGAAGATATTGGTGATGATTCTAAAATTAACCACCCTCGAAACGCCAAAGAGTCAGAGAAGACATATGATTCATTTTGGTGTACATTTGTAAAAATAAATTTCACATATATTCTTCGATAAATATTCCATTGTTTCATTTGCGTGTTTAATTATGGCAGTAGTTTTTAAATTAATTATAGTAATATTTAATTGTATAAAAGAAAATACAAAGAAAAAATTTCAATGGGTATTCGTTATTTCTTGCAGGTAAGAACTTGAATTATTTATTATTTATTAAATAAAGAAAAATCCAAAAATTCATATATTTTTTATTATGTATCGGATTCGCTACATCATTACGCTATGCATACTTCGTTCTTAATAACCTTGTACTCGGTAGTACAACATTGAACGCGTTGTAACTTTAAAAATATTAACTTAGAGAAAATAGTTTCGATAAAAGTTGTAGAAAATTAATCGATTCAAAAGTTTTATCATGAACAAATTATTGTTTAAAAAGTTATTTAAAGAGATATCGGTAAAAAAGTGAATAAACAAAAAGTAATAATAATATAAGTCGTGAATGGTAAGTGCTATAAAAAAAATTATTGAATAAAAAAGATAGGAAATTCAATTATCTATAAAAAATGTCCTCATAATTGTGGACCTAAAGTGTACGGTTACGGAGATACAGGCCCAAAAGGTTTTTCACAAAATGGCGGCACTTTGTTCGAAAATTAACTTATTTTCACGACTTTTAAGATGTTCATATTTTTAGTGAAGTTTTATTGACTACGCCGCTGGAGCTATGTGCTTTATTTCGTATATATCGTGGTGGCTGATGTTAAGTTGACATGTAACGTCTAATAAATACATGTACGTACTTCAGAAGTAAAATTGTTCAAAGTTCATTATTTCAACGAACGAAATTACTTCGTAACCCATACAGAACAATAATCAAACATATTTATGGTAGCAGAGCGTGGTTACTTAGTAGTAAAGTTGTATTACTAAGCTAGCAATATCCAAAGCATCACTTTTTCACTGAGGTGCGCACAACCGGCACAACTGGCAGGAGTAAGCAAGACGCGCAGGTAGCCGGCAGATCCAGCACAAGATACAAGATCTACCTACCCATTGCGAGTTCATAATACACAAAGTGAGTCCGTTCCTATTTCCTGTTTCCTATTTCCAACCTCTCCTAAACATATTCTTCATTGTTCTGCCTGTTTTGGGACTTTGTTTCTCGCGATAATTGACGATTGCACGAACATATTTGCTAGGAATTAGAATTAGCGGTCTTTACAAAGCCTGATTTTGATTCAAAGTAGGTATATTTTTGTCGAATATAGTCTATTAACAAACAAATAAAGGCACAATGAGTGAACATACCAAAAAACGAGGATCTTTCAAAGCTAAATTAACATTTTTCTCGAAGTATCTGAGTGACATTCAGAAAAAAGAAGAAATTTCAGAATTAGATATCATTCAGCTTAGAGACAGATTAGAAAGAATACAGCAAGTTTTTATTGAATTCGAGGAAACTCAAAATATTATTGAATGTTCTGCGCAAGATGTCGAAAATGAATACAGAGAAAGGCAATCTTTTGAAGAAAGCTTCTATTCTCTGACTTCATCAGCAAAGTTAATTATTCTTGAATTTGAAAATAAACATAAAAATGTAGAAATTGCATCCTCAAACTCAGATCGAACACAAGGTAGTGCCGTTTTAAGTCAGGTGTCAAACAATCACATAAAATTGCCTACAATACATTTGCCCAATTTTAATGGAGAATATTCAAACTGGCTGGAATTCCGTGACACGTATGAATCTCTTATTCATACAAATGATGGAATCAATGCCATACAAAAGTTTCATTATCTGCGCGCGGTCTTGGAAGGCGGCGCGGCTCAGGTAATTCGATCACTTGAATTCACATCCAAAAATTACACAGTGGCGTGGCAAGCGCTACTCGATAGGTACAATAATAATAGATTATTGGTACAAAACCATGTAAAAGCATTATTCAATATGGAAATATTACAGAAAGAATCGGCGGATGGATTAAGAAAAATTATTGATTCAATTTCTAAAAATTTGCACGCACTAGAACAGCTGAAACAGCCCACAGAAAATTGGGACACACTCATTGTCTACTTAGTGACAACAAAATTAGATAATTTAACACTAAGGGAATGGGAAAAATGTAAAGCTGGTAATAGCGTGCCTTCATTAGATGATTTTAAATCTTTCTTAAAGTCTCGAGCAGATTTTCTGGAAACACTACATCAAAATAGAGCGCAAAAAGTTAGTAGTGTCAGGGGTTTTCTGTCTACAGGAAATAATAATAATATACAATATTATAATGTAAAATGTAAAGTTTGCAACAAAGAGCATTATATACAAAACTGTGCTGAATTTCTAAAACTTTCTATCGACAAAAAGATAGAAAAACTGCATAATCTGAAATTGTGTCTGAATTGCCTCAGACCTGGACACAGTAAAAAAGTTTGTCGCAGGGGTACATGCAAAAAATGCGAGTTGAAACACCACACTTTATTACACAAAGATGAAACAGTTTCTAGTGCCTTGGTAACTAATGATTCATCAGTAGTTGAGAATGTGACAACTCTGTCTTCGCATACTTCAGATCCATATGTTCTTTTGTCCACAGCATTTGTACAATTAGTAGATGTGCAAGGAAAGACTCATACTGTTAGAGTGTTGCTTGATTCGGGTTCTCAGTCTAGCTATATCACAAAAGATTTATGCTCAAGATTGAACTTAAAAACGTCTGAGGTTGATATATCAGTCTTAGGTATTAATCAATCGATTTCAACAATCAAGGAAAAATGCAGATTAACAATCCATTCAGTTCACAATGCATTCTCAGCTGATATTACATGTTTTGTTATTCCACAAATAACAAATGAATTACCAAGTATGGCCTTGAACATTTCAGAACTCGATATTCCTAAAAAAATCAAATTGGCAGATCCTTCCTTTCATCAACCACATCCAATAGATATGCTTATCGGTTCCAACTTGTTTTGGAGTCTGTTGTGCATAGGGCAAATTTCATTGGGGATAAACAAACCTATTTTGCAAAAAACAAGATTAGGTTGGATCGTTTCTGGCCCGTGTGGCAAAAGTCAATCTTTAGCAACTTCTTGTACTTTTATGCAAGAAGTTAACATTCAAACTCAATTATTGCGTTTCTGGGAATTAGAAGAGTGTTCCTTAGAAAAACCTTTGTCAAATGATGATATAACTTGTGAAAATCATTTCAAAGAACACACCAAACGTTCTGATGATGGTAGGTTCATTGTCAAGTTTCCTCTAAAAGATTCGATTGAAAAGCTAGGTGATTCTTACGAATATGCTAAGCACCGATTTCTATCTTTAGAGCGTAAATTTCAAAGACAACACAAACTCAAAGAACAATACATGAAATTCATAGACGAGTATAAACATTTAGGGCATATGTCTAAAATCGGAAACTTCCATGAAGTGGGTAATTCTTCGCAAATTTGCTATTACATGCCCCATCACGGAGTAATAAAAGAAGACAGCCTTACAACTAAGTTGAGGGTTGTTTTCGACGCCTCGGCCCCTTCAAGTAGCGGTTTTTCATTTAACAACATTCAGCTTGCGGGACCGTCAATACAAAGTGAGCTTTTGTCAATATTGCTCAGATTTCGACAATATCGATATGTGGTTTCAGGGGACGTGGAAAAAATGTACCGTCAAATATTAATCTCACCTGAGCAAAGATGCTTACAGCGAATTATTTGGCGCGAAAACCCGGACGAGCCACTAGATATATTCGAATTAAACACGATTACATACGGTACAACAAGCGGAGCTTTTCTTGCAATAAGATGTCTTTTTCAACTGGCTCACGAAAACAAATCAAAACATCCTGAATTATCAAAAATAATTGAGTCAGATTTTTATGTTGATGACCTTTTAACGGGCGCAAGTTCTATCGAGGAAGCAGCGCTCATATCAAAAGGTATATATGACATTTTGAAACAGGGAGGTTTCAACTTAAGAAAATTCTATTCGAACAATCAAGAAGTTTTAAAATACGTAGACGAAAACGATTGTCCTACGAAGGTAATAAAATTCGGTGATAACGAAAATGCGAAAACACTAGGTTTAACTTGGTGTCCTTCTACTGACAATTTGATGTACGACATTAAAGATGCACCAGTGAACAAAAAACTAACAAAACGCGTTATTTTATCGAGTATTGCACAATTGTTTGACCCTCTTGGTCTATTAAGCCCCTGTATTATTCTTGCCAAAATACTCTTACAAGAATTGTGGCTAGAAAAAGTTACATGGGACGAAAGCTTGCCCTCGCATATTCATTCATTTTGGACAGAATTCCGAAATAAGCTCACAACTCTAAATGAATTACGCATTAGTCGCTACGTTTTTTGTAATGATCCAATCCGTATCGAAATGCATGGTTTCGCAGACGCCTCTGAAAAGGCATATGGTGGATGCATTTTTCTGAGATCTATAGATCAAGATGGAAACGTTGAAGTTAATTTGCTTTGCTCTAAAACGAAGGTGGCTCCGTTAAAAACGGTGACATTACCCCGTCTAGAATTATCAGGAGCGATGATTCTAGCCAGACTAGCGAGTAAGGTTACGAAAGCACTGCGTTTAAATATTCATGAGAGAGTTTTTTGGTCCGATTCGACCATTGTTCTCGGATGGCTGAAAACATCTCCTAGCAAACTTAAAACTTTTGTGAGTAATCGAGTTGCGGAGATTCAAGACTTAACAGTCACTGATACATGGCGGCATGTATCCAGTAAAGACAATCCCGCGGACATACTGTCTCGGGGTTCCTTGCCTGATGAGATAAAACATTTAAAGCTATGGTGGCATGGACCATCCTGGCTGAAAGAAAATTCCCTTAATTGGCCAACTAATATCAATAAATGTAAAACAGAAGCGTTACCTGATGTGCGAAAAAATATTCAGTCTTTTTTGGTACAAGAAGTTGAAATTTTTCCTATCAAAAACTTTTCCAAACTGATCAAATTGAAAAGAGTTGTAGCTTGGATGGTTAGATTCAAAAATAACTGTCAGATAGAAAAGGACAAGCGTACCTTCGGTACCTTAACTGCAAAAGAAATCAGCAATTCTTTCAAACGCATCATAAAACTAGCGCAAATCAATTCATTTGGCGCTGACATCAAAAATATCGAAAATAGTAAACCATTACATCGAAACAGCAAATTATTGAGTCTCAATCCATTTTTGGACGAATACGGCATTCTAAGGGTTGGTGGTCGTTTACAAAACTCATCATTTTCCGTTGATAAAAGACATCCAATAATTTTGAGTGCTGATCATCATTTAACTAAACTTATTTTCGAAAGAGAACATACTGAGCTCATGCACGCGGGGCCTCAACAATTATTAGCATCATTGAGAGAGCAATTTTGGCCCATAGGAGGAAGGAGCCTCGCAAAAAGAGTAGTAAGGCACTGTATAATTTGCTTTCGAAACAAACCGAAAACTATACAACCGCGAATGGGTCAATTACCTGAGCCTCGTCTTCAACCAGGTCTCGTCTTCAATACTACGGGTATTGATTACGCAGGTCCTCTTTTCGTGAAAGACCGAAAGGGACGCGGTTCAAGAACCAACAAATGTTATATAGGACTTTTCATTTGTTTCGCTACCAAGGCGGTGCATTTGGAACTTATCACAGACTTGACGAAAGATTCCTTTATGATGGCTTTAAAGAGATTCATATCCCGTCGAGGGAAACCAGCCCGTTTATTTTCTGATAACGGCTCTAACTTCATCGCAGCTAGGTCTGAGTTGAGAGATTTAGGAAATTTTTTAGTTGAGCATAAAAACTATTTTGGGGACTGCTTGTCCGATTATAATATTCAATGGGAATTTATCCCCCCATATTCTCCTCATTTTGGCGGAATATGGGAAGCCGGAGTAAAATCTAGCAAATCACATTTAAAAAGGGTAGTTGGAAATGCACATCTCACATTCGAGGAGCTAAACACTGTCCTGGTGCAGGTAGAGGCAGTGTTGAATTCACGTCCTCTTTTTCCACTTTCCACCGATCCTGACGATTTAATCCCTCTAACCCCGGCTCACTTCCTGATAGGAAGACCTTTAGTAGCCGTACCAGATCCAGATTATCGAGATCTTCCGATGAACAGATTATCCCGTCTACAATTAATTCAGCAATGCCAACAACATTTCTGGGTACGTTGGCAGAAGGAATACATATCCGAGCTCCAACAAATGACAAAATGGAAAACAACTCAGGGTGAACTGAAAATAGGTTCCATGGTCCTCATCAAAGATGATAATTCTCCCCCTCTACGATGGAAACTAGGACGCGTAACGAAATTGTATCCAGGCAAGGATGGTGTGAGTAGAGTCGCTTCCATCAAGACCGTAACAGGAGACATCAAAAGGTCATATGCCAAGTTGTGTCCACTCCCGGAACCAGACCAGATTTGAAAGTGCCCGCTCGGGACTTCCAAGGCGGGGGGCATGTTCGAAAATTAACTTATTTTCACGACTTTTAAGATGTTCATATTTTTAGTGAAGTTTTATTGACTACGCCGCTGGAGCTATGTGCTTTATTTCGTATATATCGTGGTGGCTGATGTTAAGTTGACATGTAACGTCTAATAAATACATGTACGTACTTCAGAAGTAAAATTGTTCAAAGTTCATTATTTCAACGAACGAAATTACTTCGTAACCCATACAGAACAATAATCAAACACACTTCCGTTCGCCATTTTTGTAAGTATTTTGTGTTTTTAGGTTAAGTACGTCAGACTGCAACTATCCATGCAATGAAATAACTCCTGCCTAATTTTGCAAAACAAAATCCTCTATTACCTGTATTAGATCGCGACGATCAAAATTGAGAGGGGGATAATGTAACGAAATGTGCTAGCGCCGGCCCTGCCGACTACGGATGCGAATTGGTGCGGCAATTCCAGGAACGATTATACTCGCGTGATCGCGGCTCATCCAGAATATTCGATTGTCAGGATTTGGCTGGATGATTCTCCACTGTATGAGCGAGCGTATATAAAACGGGAGTCGCTCACGCCGACGGCAGAATTGGTATTCAGAGCTAAGAGGAGCGAGTTTAGTAGAGCTAAGTGGAGAGAGTTTTGTTATTGATGAGTGCGAAGGTGTAGAATTTTTAGTACAGAGAGTTTAGTACCGCATTGGAAAGTTATCGGAGCGATTTAAGTGATCGTGTTGTATTGTACTGTGATAGAGAGTTTTTATAAAAGAAGTTTAGTGTTGTTTGGTGTTTTAATCGACGAACCAAAGGAAATATCGTAACAGTGCTGTCAGAATTTGGATTTTGAAAGGAAATATCGTAACAGTGTTGTCAGAAGTTGGATCTGGACTTATCTGATTCAGATTCATATCATCAAGAGTATAATACGTTATAGAAATAGTTGAGTTGATCTCTATGAATTCCACGTCAAACAATTGAAAAAACGAGAAACCAAGAAAGATGCATTTCTGGAGGTGTTTATTTTTTTCAGCCCATAGGTCAAAAAAAAATTCTGAATGAGATATTGCACGTCGTAGGTCTCGTATTTATCAAAATTACTGGCTTTGAATCCTGGTTTAAAATCGGCAGACCAAAAGCTCCGAAAAAAAAAAAAAAATTTAAACTCGAAGTGACACTAGAAGGTTTCTGGTACAGGGGTATACAGTTGAAAACTGAACAACTGTCCCCTTGGCATATTTCTTGAGAATACTTCCATGGTGCGAGATTCACGTAGTCCATTGAGTGTGACAACAAATGATGATTAAAAAATGAAGTTACTTCCTTTCGAAAAATTCAACAGAATGTCATTGAGAGTTATGCTTGAATCCAAAGGCATAGACTTCATTCAAATATTTATTGGAAAAGTTTGAACTTCTACCGTGTTAAATATATTTTCTGCCTTCTGATTATATACATATTTAGAATAGCAACGATCATATCACTCTGACAAATCTTTCCGAATTGAAGCAAATTTGGGGGTTTATATTTTTGAATAATCGCCGACTTCATGTTTGATGCAACGATCTTATAACAAAATCTGCGAATATTTTTTCACAAGACAAATTGTTAAACAAATTCCTTGAGCGCACATTTGTTTTTTTCACGGAATAATTTTACCACTTCCATGAATACTCTGAAAACAAATACATAACATTAGTTCCAGAGTTTCTTCATATTCACATTATCATAAGGAGTATTTTCCTCGTTGAAAAGACATTTGCAAAATTCTGGAATTCTGTTGAATATCATTGCAATAAACATGAAGTTGACGGTTACCTAAAGCAATATATAAAGAGTAAAATTTACAATAAGGCATAAGTTTAGAAAAATTTATGCCAGAGTGAATTCGTCGTGGATACTTACTACTGAATACGCGTATTGATGTGTGTCAGAATACTAAAAAATATTTCATACGGGGGATAACATAAATTTGAATAGGTGCCAGTCCTCTGAATTTGTGCAATATTACTTTCAATTCTAAACAAATTCCCCAAATGACATTTCGTTGTTAATATTTTTTGACCTGCCCTGCATGTTGTTCTAATGGAAGATATTCGTATAGTGCACCTAATATGGTAGTTGAAAATGTACTAATTTTGGTTGTTTTTGAATTTCGACTGTTCACTTGATGGGAGAAAAATCCATATTTGTTGCACACTTGATGGTTTGTCTTATGTACTCTAGACGTTTCGCCCACAACTCTGTTGGCAATTTTCGTAAGTTGTTTCTGCTCTTTCGGTGTGCTCGTAACTGCTATTACGATAATGTCATGTGGATTTAGGTATGATTTTGGATATTAATAAAGCTTATCGTAGAAATGTTCACAGAGATCAAGTTCTCTAACACCAAACTTATATTATCATTTGCACTCAACGCGCGTTTTGCTAACAAAATTAACGTCTTCATTAGTTTTCTTCTCCTGAAGATGCCAACCTTGTTAGCGAAACGCACGTCGATAGCAAATAATATCAGTTTAGTGCAAGGGCAATTGATCTCTACAAAAGTTTTAACTTTTGCACTAAAGGTTTCAATCTCCTCATCATCCATTCAAGCTAATCCTAGTATAAAATTCACAAATTCACCTCCATTCATAGCACAATGAGAACATATTTCTATTATATTCAATTGATCTCGAATATTATAGTTACCGGCCCAGAGCCATTTTGATATAGATAGATATTTGCATCGATCACTAATCTGATCCGAAGAAATATTGGCAAATTTCTGTTAGCATTTCGGAAAAATGTTTTCGTGTGAAAAACTTCAGTGAATATGATGCTAATAAAGAACGCAGATAAGGAACTGAAAATAGCTTGAATGATTGTAAACGCATGCCGGTAAACAACTAATACTCTTTATCTTCAATACCCATAACTGAAGTTTTGGCATCTTTTTATATAAAAAAGGATTAAAGATGAGATTGAAACCTTTGGCGTGAAAGTTGAAACTTTTTGTCGAGATCGAATGCCCCAACACCAAACTGATATTATTGGCACTCCAAGCGCGTTTCATTAACAGGATTAGCATCTTTGGGAGAAGAAGACTTATACTAAACTGAAGAATAATGTTAGCTATTTATATACGTCACGATATAAGGTTGCAACATTTTTTCTTGGTCTGATGAAGACTTGGTCTGTTAACTACTAATCATTCTAATTGATTTCTCAACAAATTAAAAAGTGGGCTAAAAGGAATAGGCCCTTTTTCACTATATTCATAATATTTTTGCATTTTCCTCATGTCAGTCAAATAAGACCAAAAATGGGTAGGATCGTTCAAAAAACTATCATAAATGGAACCTAAAAAATCCTCATCAATCCGATGAGGATTTTCAGCAAAACGGTAAGTTTTCATGAAATTAGTTCAGACAAAAATTGTAGAGATCAGATACTATTCCACCTAATAGTCCACCGTTTCTGAGATATAACGATTCAAAAAGTTGGAAAAGTAATCGTCATAATATGCAAACCTTTGAGGTAGCGCGTTTTTTTAACGTGGTTTGTCCGGTAGGCCAATTCCACGGATCTGTTGTGATTCTGTTCGATTTGAAACTATTAAATAATAAAAGATAATGGCAAGGGTTGAAAAGGGTGAAAGCGGGGTAATTTAGAGAAAAATAGGGAAATTTATTCGTCTGATTCATGATTCTCTACTACTTCTGCTTCCTCTTCTTCTTGTTTCTCCCCTTGTTCTTCTTATTCATCCTGTGTGCAAGGAAACTGCATTGATAGTGATACATCGCATCTCTTCTTGTTGGTATCAAACGAATCCTCAACTGTTGGTGATTTAACATTGGAGCAGGACCGACCATGCTAGAGAACAAAACAGTCCTACTTTTTGGCAACCACATTTAGCCCTAAGTCCCTCTTCACAATTGCAAAAAAATAAGTTTAGCAGTTTTTCCGCCTCAGGTGGGATTGAATCGAAACTGGTTGTAATATATTGTAGATCAAATTACAACTCCAGTCTTTTGGGTCTAGCTGATAACCAAGCCACAATTGAACTTGGTTGTTGACCAGCCGCGGAGGTTGGAGGAAGACAAGCTAATTGTAAACGTTTTTTAATTCGATTATTTTTAACGACACATGCATATCGAAACTTCAGCACATTGAACTGAATCTTGTTTTTCAAACATTTCGAAACTGTTGTTTTACCCCCCCTGAAAAATGCAGATATCGTATCACAGCTAGTTATTGCGTCGTGGTGTACTCATACGATATGACGATAACAACATTCCAACTTTTTGAATTGTTATATCCCAGACACGGTGGCTCTAAGGAAAAGACATGTTGAGACATTCATTCAATAATTGATATTTATCTGATCTACAACTTTTTTTTTATATAACTTACCGTTTCGCTGAAAATGGTGGAAACTCGTTTTTTTGACCATTAGAAAATTTTTATCCAGGAATCGGAATGATGATGATTTTTCAGATTTCGTTTATAATGGTGTTTTGAACAATCCTACCAACTTTAAGCTGGGTGCGAAGTTTTGTTCCCTCGGATGACTGAATTGACCGGATTATCATGTGTGCATAATTCTATTCGAACCCAGCTTTTATAGCTCGTCGGCTCTCGGCAATGTTTAGATTAATGCAATCTCGACCACTGATTTCGTGACGGGAAATTGCACTGCTGCCATTTTATGTTGTGGACAATGATTCAAGTCGTCAATGAACCTGAACGTGTTCGTGTCTGTTCTATAGGTGTCAAAGTCGATTCCGTTCTGTTCGTTCCTTATGATCAATACATGGCAAAAATGGCAACTATTTTTTTTCTACTTCGTACTTAAATTTCATACTCCTACACCCGCTGTTTAGTTCTGAAAGGATATTCTCAATGTCGGTTATCCTTGTATCCACCACGGCGAATATGTCGTCAACATCTGACACAGACCCTAGGGAAGTAATTGAGTTCTTCCCTAGCATCCGTCTCCCACTCATGAACAGGTTCACTATGAATAGAGACCCATGACTGTTCCATCGTGCTCTGCATACTATAGGAGTCATTATATCAAAAACAATTTCGATCCATACAAAGTTGGTGAGTTGAATGTATTCTTCAATAGTGTCATTTGCCAAGTTATTCGAAGACCCTTTCAACACTCATCTAGAGCTTGTGGTATCAGGACGTTTGGAAATAAAGAACTTCGAAACATCGAATTATACTTATAATTCGCCCTTTTCGAATTTCATATGTTTTCCAATTGCATATAAAATTCAGTTTGAAAGACTTCAACGAGTCTGAGGAAAATTACATCTCTATGAGTTCACTTGATATATGCATACATCTAGGTCATATCCATGGACGATGTCTAGGTCCTGATATAGTGAGGTTGCAGTCAAAAAAAGGGGTATGTAAATTTGCAAAGAAAACTCTTTGTTATCTGTCGAGCTTTCGGTAATGTTTATTACCTTCTTCGGGACAACTATAAAAAGGTTGATTACCATATATATATATATATATATATATATATATATATATATATATATATATATATATATTATGGTATTACAGTGACAAGTTCACTAAATCGAGGCCAGGGGCGTAGCTACCGCCGTATCAGCCGTATCAATTATACGGGGCCCCTAAACCACGAAAGCCCCCAACGTGCGCAAGCAAGAATTTATAAAAACTTCCCAATTTTATTTTACTTCTGAAATGACAATATTGAAAACAAACAAATTTTTTCCCGTTTGAAAGTTGGCAACAACCTACACTACATCGGTTATCATCGTTGGCTGCGGGATTTCCCCGTTTCAGTCATATACTTCAACGGGGATGCCCCCGTAAAATAATACGTCTTATATGCATACGAACCACGGAGAGCAGTTTTCATTGAAGTGTTTAATTTAATTGTGCATTACTTTGTAATACAATACAAACGATTAAATAGTGTTAGTAGAGATTTACAAAAAACAATGAGTGAAACGAAAAGAGATTATCCCAGCGAGCTACGAAAAGAAGAAATAAACTGAAAAGGGAAGAGGTCATAAAAAAAGTGACCAAAATTTCTTCATTTTTTCAGACACCTTCTGTAAGTGATTGCAAAGGTAAGTATTATCCCTAAGTAAAAATTTCACTATCCAACCCAATTATCTAATCTTCCTGGTGGATTACTATTAATATTTTTGCGATAGCGATTGAGTTTCCGATGATTGTATTCCATAGTAAAATCATTTACAATTATTTGCAAACGTATATTGGTTTGTTCATTTGAATAATTTTACTATGGCAGACATTCATCGGAAACTCGAATCGAAAAAAAAAAATAGTAACCCCCCTGTACCTAAAATGGGAGATATACTTTAAATTCAATAGTTAATCAAGGAGGATATACCTCAAAAGTTAACCAATAGTTTTTTCTTGATATTCGGTTAGATTTCGCCTTAAAAAACAACTTTTTGTATATTGACTGCGTAAAAACCTATATTTAATAATAATAATAATAATAAACGCTTTTATTGGTAGATAGTGGATTATACAGAAAAGATACAGTAAGTACTAGAGAGAACTACCTACCAAATGGCAGAGTTAGCTCCGGTACCAACCAGTTAAGGTATGGAACAGGTGCTGTCTTCCACTCAACCATTGAATGCAAATAGACTAACAAATGAAGGCAATGTGTGACAAGTGCGAATTCAAATTATACAAAAAAAACTTGAATTGACAAAGACATACTAAGTTCAATAAATTCGAATGCAGAAAAAAAAAATCGAATAAATAAATGAATTATTGGACTAAAACAAAAACTCTTCTGATAGAAGGATTTTTTTCAGTTCCTTTTTGAAACTAGAAATGGACAAATTCTTCAAATCATTCGGAATCCTGTTATAAAGCCTGGCTATAAGAAAATGACGATCGGAACTGACTCGTTGTGTGCAATGGTGGTGTAAGTCTAGACTTGAAACGAACATTCAAGTGATGAACATCAGTTCTAAAGGTAATTTTTTCATGAAGATACGGTGGGTTCTTCGTTTGTATTATACGATGAAATAATAAGCAACTGTGAAGTATCTGCCTCTCGTGTATATTAAGCCAGCCAATATCTCTCAACGGGGCAGATATGTGATCACGTTTTCTCAGGCTATGAATTAAACGCACACATGAATTTTGAACCATTTGAAGGCGACTCAAATCTCTTTTAGTTATGGCAGGACTATAGATTATATCTGCGAAGTTCAGGTGGGAGAGAACTAATGACTCGCACAAAATTATTTTACTTTTTTTATCTAGTATTTTCCTATTCGAATATACCAACTTCAAGTTACAAAATGCGCGACGAATGACAAGATGTATGTGATCGTGAAAGTTGAGTGAAGAGTCTAGGATGCATCCAAGATTTTTCGAACTGTCCACTACCCCAACGGTGTCTGCTCCAATTTTAATTGACAACAAGTTTGTACATCTATTACGTGAATCTTTTCTACCAAATAGCAGAACAGCAGATTTAGATGGATTGATGGAAAGACAGAATTTGGATGATATGGAAACAATTGATTCTAAATCTGTATTCAACTGGAGGTTGGAGGTCTGTTTCGAAAAATGAAATGTATATCTGGGTATCATCTGCATATTGGTGACAATTGCTGAACTTGATACAGTTTTGAAATTCATGTGTATAAATAATAAACAGAATAGGACCCAATATAGACCCTTGCGGCACTCCATTGTCTACTCTCAAGAAGTCGGAACAGTCTCCCTCCAATAATACAGCTTGCATACGCTTAAATAAATAGGCCCGGAGTAAATCAACTGAATGATCTGTAAAACCAATGTAGTGCAGGATAGCTAGCAGTAACTCGTGTTTAATTCGATCGAAGGCCTTGGTATAATCCAGCATAACTAGAGCTGTAAGTTTTTTTTTGTCAATTGCACTGAAGATGTCGTCGGTGATTTTCAGGAGTGCAGTGACATAACTGTGCTGGGCTCTAAATCCCGACTGACACTTTGGAATGATATTGTTTGAATCTAAATGAGATTTTAGCTGCCCAAAAATAATGTTTTCGAACATCTTCGATAGCGTGCAGAGTATGCTTATGGGACGAAGGGATTTGAGGTCAGTGGGATTAGCTATTTTAGGTAGGGGGATAATGAAAGAATTTCTCCAAATTTGAGGAAAAACATTGCCAGTGATGCAGAAATTGAAGATGTGGGAGACAACTGGAAGAATTACAGGACAACAGTTCAAAAGCATGACCGAGTTGATTTCATCGACACCGTAGGCTTTGGATTTGATCGACAGAAGTACCTTATAAATTTCTATATCCGAAGTGGTTGAAAAAGTGAAATTTTCAACGCCGGGTTTAGTGTTATTTAAATAAAAATTCAGAGTATCGGGATCAGGAGACATATCACTTTTAGATGAATTCACAAAGTAATCGTTGATATCAGAAGGAATTCTCAGATGTGCAGGTAAGATTTTAGCTGAATTTTTTGAGTTGATGTTCAGGTTTTTCATTTCTTTCCAGAATGCACGGTTGTTTTCATTCTGACTGACTTTGAACTGCAGATACGCTTCTTTTTCTCTTATGATGGCTCGCTTAGTTACATTTCGCAATTCCTTATAATAATTAAAGTGAGATTCTTGTTTTGTACGTTTGTATTTTGCAAGTGCCTTATCTCTGAGGGATATAATTTTTTTTATAACATCAGTTATCCAGGGCGCTTTGGGTCGTGTAATTTTTACAGTTTTTAGAGGGGCGTGATGATCAAATAAATCAATAATGATTTGGTTCAATAAGTCAACTTTTTCATCAAAATTTTCTGCACTGAAAATTCGTGAAAAATTGATGAGTTCAAGATCACGTGTGAAACGGTTTGAGTCGAATGTTTTGTAGTCACGAAATGTATATAAAAACGCTTGGACTTGTTCGGTTATAGTGCCAAGAGAACAGGAGACCATGCAATGATCTGATATAAGGGAGGCATCATCAACTCTGGTGTTTTCGGTAGGTATTGATTCCGAGGAAATGATGAGATCAATGATTTTTCCACTCGTGGGACCCACACGAGTGGGCTCATTTATAACCTGATTAAGTGCGTAAGAATTTAAAATTGTTTTGAGTTTCTTTGTGGAAGAATTATCGGCAGCTAGCATATCTATATTAAAATCGCCCGTCAGCAATATTTCGTCAAAATCAGGTGCAATACTGCTGATTGAGAATTCCAGATCATTCAAAAACTCTTCCACAGAAAATGATGGGGGTCGATAAAAAACACCGAGTGCATATTTTTTGTTACGAGAGGCAAATGATATCCACAGCTGCTCAGTGTTACTTTTTGGTATGTTCAGTTGTTTGGCTTTGTAACCAGGTTTAATGTATATAGCGACTCCGCCACCCCTGCCGACAGATCTATCGCGTCTAAATATTAAATAATCATTGATACATACCATCTGATCTGGAACATTCGATGAAAGCCAAGTTTCAGTGAGGCAAATGATTTCAAACTTGTCCATAACTAAATCTCTGAGTTCCTGAATATGCGGAACAACTGATCTGACATTCAGGTGAACTAGGTTAAAGTTATTCTTCATTGCGATGTGATATCACTAACAACTAAAAGTTATCTGCAGAAGCTGAATGAGTAGAAGAAAATATATGCAAAAACAGTTGCAGTGAATCAGATATATAATATTATACTAAAGGTTGCCGTTGAGAAAAAAGATATATAAAAAAATACAACAGACAATAAATGACAGAGATTAATTTTCGTAGAGATATACTTATGGCCTTGGCCTCAAATTTTTTTTGGGTAAAGGTAAAACAGGTGACGAAAGTTCCTTTCTTTTGCTGCCACTGTCGTTCTCGAGATATTTAGAGTAGAAATCAGGATTGAGCTGCAGGTCCTCGAGGGAGTAGAAGTCTTTGTTGATGAGGAGTTGGTTGTTGCGTATGGTAGCCTTCAAATTATGTTTCTTTGCTATGTTGAGATCATTCCTGAGGTTTTTGTGTATGATTTGATCTTCTGAGCTCAAGTCGTTGGCTAAGAAGACTTTATCTCGTTTGAGTTTATGAGATTTCTGAAGTACCTCAGTCTTTTTCAAGTAAGATAGGAAAGTAATTTTCAGAATTTTATTGTTGGATTTATCGTTGAAAAAGTAAGCGTTGTCAAGGTCAGAGACATTCACACTTATTTCCAAAGTATTGCTTAAATATAACAGGGCTGCAGGAATATCTACAGCTGTAATTCCAAATGCAACAATTGTATTTTTCCTAAGTTTCCTCTCAATAGTCAGAACCCGTTGGGATAATTTTATATTTTCTTCTTCCAATTGGGAAATCCTATCGGTTACACATTTCAATTCATCCTTTATTTCCCCCAATAGATTGCATACTTGGACGTATCAGTGTAGAGATTTTCAACAATATCTCCCGGACTATGGCTCACGATATGAAAACCTCTAATCTTTGAGGTTTTTACAAGAAGGTATTTGTATGCTGGCGGACTTTTTGTTGAAACTCCCCAGTAGAGTGATTGTAGATTTGGGGTTTATGCAATTTTAGGAAATAATAACAGCTCACCCGATCTATGAGGTGATGGATAGCACTGAGTCGAATAATATGTGAAAAGCGCAAAATTCCACTACTTATAGAACCTGTTAAACTTCTAACAAACTGGGAGCACTTTTAAAACAGGTGCACACACCGCCAAATTCGAATTGTACTGTGAAGATATAATTTTGTGACGTCTCAATCCGTTTTTCCCGTAAACTTTGTAAGGCTATAACTAACTTTGTTATTTTACACTCGATTTTAATTGGAATAAATAACAAATTATGAAAAATATATTCACATCAATATTAATTAAAATTTTCCGCCTTGATTGAGTCAACTTGTCACTTTCATTTCATTCATGTATTCTCTGTTTGTTTTGATCCAATTTAATTTCAATCTCACGTTAGTAAGTACTTCAATTAGAATATATATGTATATATATATATATATATATATATATATATATATATATATATATACGATAGATGTATTAGTGTCTGTATGATTAATAATGGAATTAAATTATAGCGGCATTCAGACAAATCATAAGAATTTGAGAAAAATAAACTTCTTCGAGCGGAAGGTCGTAGGTTCGAATCCCGCTCGATGAGGTTTATTTTTCTCAAATTCTTATGATTTGTCTGAATGCCGCTATAATTTAATTGTATATATATATATATATATATATATATAGATATATATATATATATTTATATATATATATATATTTCTAACCAGCAACTTCTGTTTGAACCACGCTGTTTTTTTTAGCATTTCTCACTCAATACTCGGCGTTCTATTTCATTTGTATTTTTTAGGTTTTATTGAACACAATTATTTATTAGCGCAACCTCCTTAACGTATAGGTTCAGAGGGGTCAGACCAGTAACTAATTCCGTTGCCGCGAACAAGCCATTCGCTGTATTTGATATAATTTTTGAATGGCCGTTGCTTGTAGTACCTTCGGTCCCCATGCAATGGCTCCATACGTTAACATAGGTCTTATTATTGCATTGTAGATCTAGGTAACCATACGAGGCGAAAGACCCCACGTGCACCCCACTGTCCTCCGACATTGCTCATGAGCCACACATGCTCTTTTTGCTCTGCTCTGTAGGTGAGAGTTCCATGTTAACTTCACATCGAGGGTAATACCAAGGTATTTCACCTCTTCAGAGAATTTTAGTTGGCTTTTGAAGATTTCGGGAGGTTTTAAGCCCGATAAATTTCTTTTCCTGGTGAAAAGGAGCATCTCTGCTCCATCTTCTTGGGATTGATCGACAGTGAGTATTCCTTCAACCATGTTTCTATCAATTTGAGCCCATCCTGAACACAGTTTGCCGGTCTGCAAGATAACTATGTCATCTGCGTTTGCAATTGTGTTGAGGTGAATAATCACGGTATCCAGGACTATGTTACAAAGGGGTGATAAGACCCCTCCCTGTCGACATCTCCTCATGACTTATTGTTCTAGAGAGCATCTTGAGTATCCCTTCTCCCAGTACCAGGGATATATTCCTGGAGTTGAGTTGCTGGGTAATTGCTGGAAAGGTTGTTTTATCAAACGCTTCCTTGATATAACTACTTTTCTTCGGGCTTGAAGGCCGTCGTTTTTTAGAATTTCTTCCTGACGTTTCGCTAGCGCGAGTGGCCAGCTTCTTCAGAGGCTTACCCATTACTTCCGTCGGGTTCGGGGAATAATCATCATTATTAGTTGCCGCACTACCTTCCGTGATTTCATTAGTTATTTTTGATTTCCTCCTTAATATAAATACGCCTTGAGAAATTGAAACGTTTATTCATCGGAAATGAGTAAGCCTCTGAAGAAGCTGGCCACTCGCGCTAGCGAAACGTCAGGAAGAAATTCCAAAAAACGACGGCCTTCAAGCCAGAAGAAAATTAGTTATACTAATAACCTCGGCAGCGAAATCCTTAACCATTTTGCTTCCTTGATATCTATGAATATACCCAGGGTGGATTATTTATTATCCAGTGATCTTTCGATTCTGCCAACCTCTTGGTGAAGGGCCGAATCAGTTGACTTTCCCGGAGTATATGCATACTGAAGTTGCTGGTAATTATTTGAAAGGTTGTTCTATCGAACGCTCCCTCGATATCTATGAATATACCCAGGGTGGATTCTTTATTATCCAGATTCGTTGTTCCAGGAAAGACAGAACCTGTTAAGTGAGTTTCCATAAGAATCTTAGCGCTTTCTTTGAGGTTATCGGCTTTGTCGCCATTTTGCCTCGTCTGCGATTCCCTTCTGTAGCCTAGAAACTTGTGGGAAGTCTTCAACTGCCTCACAATAGGCTCTTCAGGCTTCTCTTTGCTTTTGACTGCAGACTATTTGTTCTCTTTGAGGTTGACTGGATATATTCATTCCCCAGTCCTCTGACTGTCTTTCTGAGGTGTGAACCATCTGGCAATTTCTAATTTTTTGGGGTAGATATGCTCCTTTCCAGTTCTTCATTATTGCCAGGAGTCGCCAGCTGTAATATCTATCACTTTTTGATTACGGGCTTTAATAAATATCGGCTCCGTATCTCTGTTTACGATTGTTAGATCTTTCTTATTACATTTTCATATAGAGACTTACCTCGTGCGTTGATATCCTTTCTGTCCCACTCAGGTGGGGAGAGTTTGAGTCGCAACCCAATACAACCTCCACTCTCTGGTTGAGGCAGTGATACCTGGTAGGGAGGCTGCATCTGAAGAGAAGTTCACCGATGCGAGTATCAACGACGTATTTTTGCCTTCTCCATCTGGACATGTCACTTCAAGCGCAGTAAGGTCTGAGGTGCAGAATTGTGCCATCGGAAAGGCCTTTCATTTCCTAGGAACGTAAACGGCTGTCTTAGATTGCTGATTGCTTGGTAAGCTGAAAATTCGACCAGTTATGCTACTGAAGCCAGAAATTTTGATATTTATCATCTAGGGCTCCTTTATCAAAGATATTGCATCCTCCAATACATCAAGGTGGCGACATAGTGTTGCCGTTGCCGCCTTTTTGGGTTGGAGGTCGCGTCTTTTTTCCAACGTCCTTACCCATGAGAAAGTTGTCGGATTTTGAATTTAAATGTGTGGAGGTGCCCAAGTGAGGGATCTTTCCTGCAGGGGTAGCCGGTTCCTTGCCTTTATTCAAGGCGGAGCTTTTGGTGCTCATCGCAGGCTGTTGGAGATGGAGTGGGGGAGTTGCTGCCACCAAGGCCCCTTTTGCTCTTTCTCCTTTCGACCTTGGCGCCGCAAATGGGTTTCCGCCTTGACCTTTCTGTTTCTTCTATGTCCAGTCTCATTCTGAGTAGATTGGCGTGGACATTTCTGTTCATCCCCAGCCACTGCCTTAGATTGAGGTGAGTATTTCTGTACAACCTCGGAATTAGTTTCTGTTTCTTCTATCTGTTTATTCATGTGTGTTCCCACGAGTAGAAAAGAAAGAGTCGGTCACCTCTGGCAGAGCCCTGCATTACCAGAGGAAGGCTGATTACAATGAGGTTCGCCAAGGGGATCGTTCGTAACCGCATATCACCCTGCGGTTATTCAGCTGTCGGCACGATTCCTTACACCTAGCTAGGGTAGGCTGGTCCGCGATGGCATGCTTCGCAAAGTCTTTTGGGGAGGTTTAGTTCCCCTCATCCTACTTATTTTTGCTACTGACCAAGAGCCCGACGACACCGTCCGTCATATAAAAACTTTACTTGGTATGAAAAAGTAAAGTAATAGACAGGCTAGAATAGAAAGGTAAAGTCGACTAATTTGTCCTTGAACCTTTTGCCGAGGGCCTATGGAGAGGTCCTGGTGCATTTAAAGTTTGCTTCAAACACTTGAATGTGTCGATGCGATCACAAACACATATATGGGTGTTCTGTGGATGCAATATACCACTGGAAAACTTGTTACCTTCGACCTTAGGAGAGATCAGATAGTGGGTCATCTGCTAATGTTACCCCCAAGGTCGAGACATGGATTGGTTCAACTGACGAAGACATGCCATCTTTCATTACTATGAGGAGTCAGTTGGTTAATCTTGGACCCCTCTCGACGTGGGGATTCCGGTCTGGGTATTCGGGCCAAGTCCAGATTTATTTCTGGGTTTCCTTGAGTCGTTTCCATCTTTTGACTTGTTGGGATTGTGGGTTTGGGCGGAGGTTAGGTTCCTCTCACTCCCACTCGGCCCCGATTTTCACACTCTGCCGAGTTTCTCAAAGTGATTCGGTTGAGCAAATGACTACTGGAAGGGTTTCTGTGTTGAAAAGCGAAATAGAACTTACCCAGAACCAAAGTATAGTGTATACAATTTAAAAACAATAGCACATTATCGATGACGACATAGGGTGAGTTCGGCTCCGGCAGTGAGGTGCGAAAGCAGATATAGAGTGAAGTTTCGTCGCGTGACCATGAATCATGGAGTGCGGTGTGCGTCAAATCGAAGTCGAACGTGACAGAGCGCAAAGCGAAGACAAAAAAGAAGAGCTTAGATTTCAAATTTGAAAATTCAAAGCATGTTGGATCCTGAATTAGCAGTTACTAAAAACGCAAGAAATATTATTTTTGATGATGATGAGAAAGATTTTATTGAGAAAGTTGAAAACTATACGGAACTAACTGTGCCTTACAGCGTATCCATTCCAACCTGGCATGGTAATTGGTTCCATATAAGCATTGCGTCATCATTTCTGTGCCAAGATGAAGTGGATGAGCTGTACATGTCTGATCAGCAATTCAAGAGAAATTTTCGTCTAACCCCAGATACATTCGAAAATTAATTGAGAAAAACGCTACCGAAACATAGGAAATTTCATTTATGCTTAATTACTACAGCCGAAAAAGGATTGATGATAACAATTTGCTGTCTCGAAAATATGGAAAGTTTGAGGTGATAGTAAAATCATTCATATTATGCGTAGGTACAGCATAATGAATTAATGCCTTTGATGTAGATCTGTCGCTGGAAGATTTGGAGTGATCATATCTTCTTGTTGGGGTGAGGTATAATATAGAACAAGTGATTTGTTCATTGAAGTGCTGTCGCAAAAAATTTCACATTTAGTTCATTTCCCCCTTTAACCAAAGAAAATGGATCACAAGCAACCACTGCCCAAGAAAAAGCAAATATATTTGTAAATATGTTTGCTGGAAATTCTACTCTGGACTCATCAGGAAAAGATCCCCCGAATATCACGCCTGTCAACGGTCATATGCCTTTTATGAAATTTTTTAATGGACCTGAAGACGAATAAGGCTTGCGGATCTGATGAAATCCCAACAATTGTTCTGAAAATATGTGCCTCCGAATTGACACCAGTACTTTGCGAGTTATTCAACGTTTCAAATAACCTGGTGGATTTTTCTAAGTCCTGGAGGACAGCAAGAGTTCAGCCAGTTCTTAAAAAAGGGAAGAAAACTCAACCTCGTTATTATAGACCAATTGCATTGCTTTCTATCATTTCCAAAGTTATGGAAAAAACAATCAATGTGAAGCTTATCAAATATCTGAAGAAATCAGGGATAATTAATGATCGACAATACGGATTTCGCCATCAAAGATCAACCAGTGACTTATTGGCTTATGTTTCTCATATTTGGCAGCATTCAATCGAGAAATTCGGAGGAATGATCTGTTTCAGATCAATGATTTGCTCGAGAAAACATCTTTTACAATACATAGTTTTGCGGAAGACAGTACTCTTCATACCAGTTTCTCTTCCAGAGTCCCCATACCAGTTCGAGAAAAAAAAATTCAAAGAAACATTCACGTCAATGAAATAAACGACGACTTGGTAAAAATAATAGAATGGGGTAACATGAACTTGGTGGAATTTAATGCTGCGAACCCAGGCATGTCTATTCTCAAGAAAAGCTGATCTATATCATCATCTAATATTCAGATGTCGTGAGTAACTATTCCTACGAAATCAAGTATCTCGATGCTAGGTGATAGATGCTAAAGGTGCCTCCCAAAAACTTGGATTCTATTTCGTGCGAAGAAATACTTCACTTCTAATGATCTACAAGGCTCAGATACGACATGTCATGGAATACAGTTCTCATTATTGGAGTTCGTTACCAAAAAATTCATTCAGGCTTCTCGATTCTTTTCAGAGGAAGGCAATTCGTCTTGTTCGCTCACGGACTCGCTCAGAGTCGGAGACTTGTCTTTCTTCTGAGAAACTTTCACGGTCGGTGCTCTTCCGAATTATTATCAATCGTTCTACCCTTAGCAATATCTACACGGATGACTCGACGAGTACAGAATTCCCACCCCTTTGTTGTGAATTTGGAGACCTGTCGAACCTCTCTTGCTCAGGGATCTTTTTTCAATAGAACAGCTGAGCTCTGGAACTCCTTGCCGAAAAAGGTTTTTTCTGATGCTTACAAAATTCAAAGTGAATGTCGATTCGTATCTTCTGTCCCTTGATTCACTTCCCTTTCGTGTGAATCTGCATATAAAGAAAAGTCAGAATTTCGCAAGAAATGGTTTTTCCAGGAATAATTGGCTGCATAGATAGAAGTCACATCAATGCACCCAAAGATTGTCCCAATTTAGAACAATATCAGGAAGCTGTGGATCGTCGTACAATCGGATTTCGGATCTGTCCCAATCCAGCTTTAGAGTTATGGATTGAGTAGGAAAATGCTCGGTGAGCCAAAGATACCAAAAAGTTGTTTTTCAATATACTTTTTTCAACAGTTTTGTTATTCGGAGCACAAAATCAACAGTTGTTTTTCCATATAAGTAACTGATAATTGTACGATACGTGATAAAAATCCACGAGAACGTAATGAAAAAATACTTTATTGTGTGATTTTTCACCAAACAGTTCACAGAATATTCGTGTGATCGCCGAGGTGTGTGGTTGTGATTTTATATGCTCTCTAAACGGTGTTCTACTTCGTGTGCAGGAATTATATTAAAATATTAAAAGTTTACTGAGGTTACTTAATAAAGTGAAGTGAAATTACAGTCAGAAAATTGAATCGATTGTAACTTTGTAAGTACGTCGTTCTTCAGTACAATATTGAACTGCTTTATTCCTATACAAATGCCGTTAACACTGGAACAAATTGCCGAACTGCGATCGGCAGCAGACATGTGTATAAAACAACTGTGCACAGATGAGAATTTCATAAAAAAACTCGTTGATAGTGTCTTGGCAGGTGTCCTTACCAAGTTGAATGAAAAATTTGGTGTATATGAAAAAAAAATTAACGACCTACAAATCCAAATTACCCAAATGAGAGATGAGCATCAAAAACAAACTCAAACACTTGACAAAAAAACCAATGAAGGGAACTTCTATAGTCCAGTAAAAATCATCTCAGAAATTGAAGAGATGAGACGCAGATAATGTATTGTTATTTGGAGTTCCTGAAAACTCTCAGAAAGAAGTCGGAGGAATCATTCAATTTCTGATACCATCTTTCAATATGAATGGTGTGAAAACTTATCGTTTGGGAAAAGTTAATAATGACGCCACAAAATGCAGACCGATCAAGATCATCTTTTCCGATAAAAAAAAACCTACCCATATTGCTGAGTAATAATAAAGAACTCCAGTCAGGACCCAGAGAAATATTCAAAAATACTTCAGGCAAGATCGAACCGTTTGTCAGAAAGATTACCAATTGAATATACGCGAAGAACTGGAGCAGCGCAAGCTGCAAGACGAAACTAACCTGGCGATGAAATATAAAAATAACATTCCATATATTGCTTCAAAAAATGCCTGAACCCATCCAGCACAATACGCAAAAATGACTCATTAACAGTGTATTATCACAATTGCAGAGGACTTAATACCCAATCTCATTCTTTCTACAAAGGTGTCGTCTCAAATAATTACAGTGTATTAGCCATTAGTGAAACTTGGTTAGAAGATGGTGTTCTAGATAGAGAACTTTTTCCAGATCATTACATTGTATATCGAAAAGACAGGCTGAACGGACGAGGAGGCGGTGTTATTTTGGCTACGAATGTGAATACTATTCATTCTGAAGGTTATAACATGGAAACATCAGTGGAGAAAATTGATTTAGTTTGTATAAAAATCACTCTCGAATGTAAGATATCATTTTTCATTATACTAGTCTACATTCCACCGAATTCCACTATGATAGAATATGAAACACTGTTAGAAACATTTGAAAACTTCAAAGACATCAACCGTTCTATCATACTGGGGAATTTTAATATTTCAGAACTGAAAAAGAGTTATGACAATAATATTCCTGTTATTCATCTAGTAGCCCGTCTCAACTCTACTTCCTAGCATTCTCGGATCTTGTTCAACATAATAAAAATGTAAACTTGAATGATAAAATATTGGATCTAGTAATATCACCATCAACAGTTGACTGCTCGCTGACTTGTGAAAGTGACCTCTTAGTACCTCTAGATGCCCACCACCCACCTCTTGTTATTGAATTCCAAGATATTCCCTATGTCAAAAGCAACTTCCTATCCACCACAGATCGTTTGAATTTCAAAAAAATTGACTGGGGAAACTTACTCGACTACTGACTATAATTGATTCATTTACAGATGTAAACATTGCTAGTCAGATCTTCAGTAACTCGTTAACAAATATGTCAGAGAATGTTTACCACTATCGAAGCAGAAAAAATTTAAATATCCAATTTGGTTTACCCAAAGCATAATTCATGAGATGAAATCGAAAAATCACTATTTGGGAATGTATCGCAGACATAAACTTAATTTCTACCTGGCCCGAATAAACATTTTAGGAGATCTATGAAATTCGAGATTGCTGAGGCTTATAGATCTTTTATTGAAAAATCAGAAGCGACTATAAAATCAAATCTTCAGAATTATATTGATCTGAAAAATAAAATATGAAGCATACCAGGCAGAATGAATTATAAAGGCATTTAGATCGCTGATACACAGCGAATTATGAATTCCTTTGCAGACCACTTTAAAAGTGTTTATATTAAAGAGGATGCTGACTCAGTTTGCGATACTTTGGCAAATAGTGAAAATGTCACGAATAATAGCAGTTACCTAGATATACCAATAATAGCACGAGATCAAATCATTAAGGCATGTAAAAAACTCAAGAGCAAAAGGGCATCTGGACCTGACAATATTCCGCCAAGTAATTAAAAAATGTAATCACACGATGTGTGACACTCTTACTGTGATTTTCAATCTTATTTTCAAAACTGAAACATTTCCTAATATTTGGAAACCCTCACGTATATGTCCCATTTTCAAATCAGAAAAACCAACAGAGATCACAAACTATATACCTATTTGATTTCTGCCCTCTCAAAATTATTCGAGATCCTTGTGGCCGACCTGATGTATGCACACACTCGCTAGCTCATTTCCCAATTTCAACATGGTTTCAACTCGATTCAAAATCACAGGTACATGTAATCTACACAGATTTCAGTAAGGCGTTCGATCGCGTATCGCACAACCGGCTTTTAGACAAACTAATCTCTTTTGTTTTCTTCGAAAAACTCTGTTTAATATGATGGACAGAAATCTTATGAGTTTACTGCAACATCCGGCGTACCACAGGGCTCTAACTTGGGACCTCTTCTTTTTTTGCTCTTCGTGAATGATATCTGCATTAACAGTAAATCTGATACACTTGTATTTGCTGATGACATACGATTGTGAACTAACCTTTACAAATTATTATGAAACAATAATTTCCAAAGCCATGAAATCTTTAGGTTTTTTAATTCGTACTTGTAGTGAATTTAAATCATTGGATGCACTTTGTCAATTGTATTATACGTTGGTTAGAAGTAAACTGGAATACTGTAGTCAAGTATGGAATCCGTATCATCAACAAACAATATCGGCGATTGAGATGGTTCAACGGAAGTTCTCAAAATATTTATCTTATATAAAATATAAACGCTACCCGGAAAGAAATTACAATTATGATCTCCTGTTGAGTGAGTTTATGACACAGTCGTTAAGAAAAAGGAGGAAAATCAGTGTATTATGTAGTATTTTACACAATACCATAGATTCTTCGACAATACTCTCGTTAATTAACTTCTGTATACCCCGACAATCGAAAGTCTTGCAGATTTCAGGACCAATCTGACACATATTGATTCCCCATCTACAATCAAGTGGTAATCCAGTACCATAACACCATATATATCGGAGAGACCCACTCTCTCTCTCTCTCCTGCAACACTTTCCCATCTGTTACAAACACTCCTCCATCCATTGTGATAACTGAATGGGTTGCAGGAAATATAATTGCTGCCATGCATCACAAATCGCAAAAACTCAAAATGAGTCCAGTTACGTTTTTCGAACAGTCTGACAAGTAGTGACAACCTCAAGACCACGCGTATCGTCAACACGAACCCTCAGCCAACGGTGTCTAGAGAACTCCTTTTGATCTACCCAAACAATGTCCGAACGCAATGAAGTTTTTTCTTTGCCTTCTAATGAACCTATACGAACAGCTTAGGGGGAAAAGGAATGAGAAAATCGAATGGACTTAACAACCCACCCATAAAATCAACGCAGTGGCACCAATCAATTGATAGAAATGGATTGAAACGTTTACACTGAATTACAAAATTTGCGACTGTTATTCTTTGCCATTAGATTGGTAGCACCATAGGAGTTACCGCACTCTATTGGAATTTGTAGTCTTATCAATTGACAATTTTTATTCCTAAGTGACAGTACTGTCTTAACATCTTCTTGGTATTTTGAATTCGATATTGTGATCAAAAACCATATTTCGATCATTCTATGGCAAGTAACGTCTCAAGCTCTTCGTGAAAATGGCAAAACAGTTAAACAAGCGCTGCCAAGAGTTGGTGGCATGTGGCATCTTTGATTGGTTCTTTCGAAAGAGAACGAGATAATAATGGCCCTCAGCTTCCCTTAACAGCTTTGGAGGGGAAAATTAAGTACAACGTAGTGAATTATATTTGTAATATATTGTGTATGTCCTTATTCTAATTCACAGCTCATAAAGGTCAATCGATTAATAAAAATAATGACAATCCTTCCACAAATTCAAAGTGAGAAAACTCAATTCGAAAATTTCTTAGGCTTTGGTATGTCAATCAATATGGATACCCGGGTCGATTCGATTGTATTTTCAGTAAGTTGTTGCTGGTGAGGGTTCAATTCGCTTTCTGATATGTTTTCCAAATCAACATGTAGGATCCATTACATCGAGCTACTTTGGCTTCAAATAGATAAGTATTCAATTCTGAAGTAGTTGATGTTATATACATTTTTACATCGAAATATTCTAAATTCCTTTGGATATTAATAATTCTTCTACACCCATATGACCTCGATGTTTCCAAACCCTGTACCGAGCCAAATCTTTTCTGGTAACCATGCCAATAACCTGAAACATTTTATTCGGAGAAAATGATCAGCGAACTTCAATGAGTCAAAGCCAAATAGAATAAAAATACATGCTCTCATTTGTTGAATAAGTGGAAAACGAACTGCAGGGAAAAAAATAATACCGCTCACATCTTTCCTTCAACAAACATAAATACATTCCCTCTGAAATGATGTAAGTGAGCCTAGATAAAATAATTACCTCATTTCAAAATTACTTTTTATTAAGAAAAACAGATAATAGTCTATCGAAATATTCTTTACCGGCATTTCGACAAATTGATGTTTATAGTTTTCCCAATACTCTTGTAAGTTTTTCCAAAGGCCATTAGAATTGTCTATTACTGAAACAAAAATCGATCATCTTTTGACAATGTAGGAGCAAGAATTTTCCTGGAGAAATTTGAATTGTAGTTGTTGAGAATCACACCAAAAGCAAATTCCCAACTATTTTCGATACTAACAAAAATTAACGTATTAATGTATCCTGGAGATATCGCGTACTTCAGAAAAAAAATTACATTTCCTGAACGCGAAGTTTTTTCCTGATTAGAATAGTTATTTGTATACTATAAAGCCACAAAATGCTTTTTTTGTTTTAAGAGATTATCTCCAAGGCAAGATGATCTCGAGGCCGCGAAAAAATTTCGTTGCCATGGTATACAAACAATAATATTTTTCGTGCAATCGTGAAAATTATATAATTCCAATAAAAATTAGCTCGTTTAAAAAAACAGCGTTTCAATGCGAATGAAAAAAAGGAAACGGATTGCCTCAATATCACAGTGTTTCTATGGAAATGAAATATTTATAAATACAAACCGATTTGACATTTCTCGAGAAGTCGTGAAGATGACCGATAGCGATAGTGATATTTCAGTTACTTGGACTCCTTCCAGGCTGGGATATCTCTGGGCAACGGACGTAAAAATATTTGCCGGCCATCACCCTGGGTAACGGCCGCAAAATACTATTTTGCGTCCTCTGTTGCATCTGCAAAATGCTTGTTTTGCGTCCGGTTGAACGAAATAGTTATTTGTTTCACTAGATAGCAAAGTAGTAGATTGCGCGGCTGATAGGATATCAGCTAAGGCTGCCAAGATGAACATATAATTTTTTCTTGATTGTTTATGATATGCAGGATATTGTTTTTGCAAATTATTACAATTCTCACAATCTTTATTTTTCCTGTAGTGATAAATTAAAACAAAATTTGATAGAAATCGCATCGCAAGTGTTGGAATGGTTGGTTGCTATGAAAATGTATATGTTCGTAGTAATTATAGTTTGACAACAATATGGACAGTGACTCGGAAGTACTTACTCCTCCAGACACATATCAATCAGCAGAGTATTAATTTTGCTGCCCAGCCAGAAAAAGTATTTCTTTGCTGATTGATATGTGTCTGCATAATTAATATTTGCTGTCAATCGAAGAAAAAATATTTTTATGGATCCTGATATAGGTATAAATGTTACGTTTGTGTATTTAATTCAATAATAAATAGAAAACGAAAAAAGTTCATGACCAAACTGAAGTTTTCTTGATGAGGGTGAAATGAAATCCAAGGTCGTCTCCACACAAACATAATATATATATCGTTTGGAAAGAACAAACTTTCATCTCCAGTGGTGACATGAACAAGAATAAAAGCCCCTTGTGACGAGGTTTCAACAATAATAAAGGTTACTTACGGAATTCAGGAGCGAAAAAGTTCATGTGAGAGTATAAAAAATCAATTTGGTAATAATAGGAGGCGAATAGGGGAATTTTTGGTAATAGGTACTCGAGCGTGGCAGTTTAAGATATGAGAGATACCTTAGACCTAATAGAACAACCAGCTCTATATGTAGCGAAGCGCGCCTAGGATAGACGATCAGATTAGTAAAAAAAAATCGATAGTCTGAAATACTCGAGCGCGTCAGATTAAGATATTGTGGGGGTTGATTTTAGTGTTTAAGACTAAATTCAAGAATAAATTTACCTTATCTGACGATAAGTTCTTGACACCGCCGAGTTATAGGGTCGCGAACTTGTAAAAAAAAACGTTAATCCGGCATTCTCGAGCGCGATTTTTTTAATTTTTATTTTGAAGAATATGATCTAAAACTCACTGAAAATACAAAATCTGCCGGTTTCCGCATGACCGGAAGTGCGGAGGAGCCATTTCGTCTTCCGAAAAACGTGTTGCGACATATAAGTCGCGAACGATACATTCTACAAAAAAAAAGTTTAAATAAACAAAAAAGGTAATTTTATTTTACACAAAAAAGGTCTCTTTACATTTTTGTCCAAAGTTAAAACTTTTTGACTTGAAGCATCATAAAAACTCAAACTGCCGGTTTTTTGAGTATATCTTGAAAACTGAGGGTGTTAAAAAAAATTGATATGAAATAACGATGATTAAATTATGTGACTTTTATTATATCTCAAAATTTTTGTAATACAGATTGAGCGCTTCGCGGAAATATGCCGTCCTACCAGTATTTCTACTTTATTTCGCAACATTGATGATGGGGAAAGAAGTGGTAGAAGGGAATATGCGACTACCCTTATATATATATATATATATATATATATATATATATATATATATATATATATATATATATATATATATATATATATATATATATATATATATATATATATATATATATATATATATATATATATATCATTTGATTTTCCTGAATTCCTTACGAATTTCTTTTCAATCATTAACTCAACTTTTTCTTCTAACATTACATGCATCCATGCCCCCAATCAATTTTCACTTCAAATTCCTGCAGAAAATCTAATCCTAGAAGTAAATCTGCATCACAATTTCCCGATTCAATTCTAGTAAAGTCGTGTTTGATTTCTTTTTCTTGATTTAACTATACAGGCATTCTCACGATTCCCTTTTCTGGTATTTTTCTACCTTGTTTATAAATGCTCTAATGAACTTACCAGTTTTTCTGTAACTTGTAGAATCGCACAACATATTATATACTGTTAGTTTTGTGCCACCCTGTTATTGGGCATGTTCTGTTGGGTGGCCCTGTTTATGAAAATGAAATGAAAAATAAAATTATATGGAATGTTGGTGTCCTGTCTGTGCTGGATGTTGAAAGGAAAGGCCACGTTGATCCATTGCTCGCACAAGTTTCGACTTCTGAGGGTTGACGTTCCTCAGCTAGTTAAGGGAACGAACAATTTTACAGAAAGAAAAATTACAAAAAATATATAATCAACTCAAACATCTTGACGACGTCTGGCTTTACTTGTGCACCAGAATCAATAAAAGCGGTATATCATTCTCCTTGAATTCATCTTCGCGCAATATATCGGGGTTTTTCGTCTTCCCGAGTGCAACTAAGTGTCCTTGCCAATCTGGTAATTAAACATCATTCTGGGAGGGAGTAGCTACATTACTGGTGGTTTAAATTCCTCGGAGACGGTCCATTTCTAGGGCGAAAGTCCCTTGTTCAGTGGATGTCGTGGTGTCCTGTTAGGTATCAAAATTTTTAGGTCGATGTGAGTAGTTGCGCCCTTCTCTCTCTGCTCTATATGCTATAGATTCCATGGTTTAACTTTTGCATAATCTCGGATTTTGTGGCCTGGCTTATGACATTCATAGCACAAATTTTTATTTCTGTCACTTTCATACGTAAACATTTGATGAATGAATTTTACGCCCGCTGTTCCCTATTAGTACAGGTAATAGGGAGCCAGCTACTCGTGTCCATAATGCATAATTAGACAGGAGTTGTTTTATTGCATGGATAGTTGCAGTCTGACGTACTTAACCTAAAAACACAAAATACTTACAAAAATGGCGAACGGAAGTGCCGCCATTTTGTGAAAAACCGTTTGGGCCTGTATCTCCGTAACCGTGCACTTTAGGCCCACAACTATCGGGACCTTTTTTATAGATAATCAAATTTCCTATCTTTTTTATTCAATATTTTTTTTTGTACCACTTACCGTTCACGACTTATATTATTATTACTTTTTGTTTATTCACTTTTTTACCGATATCTCTTTAAATAAATGTTCAAACAATAAATTGTTTATAATAAAACTTTTGAATCGATGAATTTTCCACGTCTTTTATTCAAAACTTTTTTCTCTAAAGTTGATATTTTCGAAGTTACAACGCGTTAATTTCAATCGTCTTGTATGTGGGAGATCAACTAGAGTGCATTTCATGCAAATGCAGAACTGGCTGTGGCAGAGCCTGTGGGTGCTAAAAAGCAGGATTGGACTGTACGGTAATCTGTGAGAACTGCACAGAGAAAACGTGCACTAATCAGCTGAAAGTAATCGTCAACAACACAGAATTGTGCGACATCGATGAAGATATTGGTGATGATTCTAACGACAAATTAATAGAGGCGTTACAATCTTTATATGCCACTGACGAAGATAACGAAGAGGAAGAGGAGAATGTAACCAACATCGAAAATTCACCACCCTCGAGACGCCAAAGAGTCAGAGAAGACATATGATTCATTTTGGTGTACATTTGTAAAAATAAATTTCACATATATTCTTCAATAAATATTCAATTTTTTTATTCGCGTGTGTAATTATGGTAGTAGTCTTTAAATTAATTATAGTAATATTAAATTGTATAAAAGAAAATACAAAGAAAAAATTTTAATGGGTATTCGCTATTTCTTGCAGGTGAGAACTTGAATTATTATTTATTTATTAAATCAAAAAAATTCTAAAATCAATTTTTTTGTATTATGTATCGGATTCGCTACATCATTACGCTATGCATACTTCGTTCTTAATAACCTTGTACCCTGTAGAACGACATTGAACGCGTTGTAACTTCAAAAATATTAACTTTAGAGAAAAAAGTTTTGGATAAGAGTTGTGGAAAATCAATCGATTCAAAAGTTTTATTTCGAACAATTTATCGTTTAAACAATTATTTGAAGAGATATCGGTGAAATAGTGAATAAACAAAAAGTAATAATAATATAAGTCGTGAACGGTAAGTGCTACGAAGAAAATTATTGAATAAAAAAGATAGGAAATTTAATTATCTATAAGAAAGGTCCTGATAATTGTTCGCCTAAAGTGCACGGTTACGGAGATACAGGCCCAAACGGTTTTTAATAAAATGGCGGCACTTCCGTTCGCCATTTTTGTAAGTATTTTGTGTTTTTAGGTTGAGTACGTCAGACTGCAACTATCCATGCAATAAAATAACTCCTGCCTAATTTTGCAAAGCAAAATTCTCTATTACCTGTATTATATTTGCATTTGCAAATACTACACGACAATCTCTCCCTGGGAGTTTGGTAGATTCCTCGATGATTTCTTCACGTTCAACTCTCTCAATGACCTCATCCACTATGTCCGATTGTGATGATAAAACGGTTTTTCTTATTGGATTCACTCATGACAAATTGGGTGCCAAGATTTGCTCCCATTGTTGTCTTAAAATGATGTTCACGACTGGATCTTTTGTAACTTTGAGGTTTTTAGGGCTAATATTTACAGCCTTGCTGGAAATTGTCGGCATGTCTCTCCTTGTCGTTTGCGATATTCTGAGAATTGTTTGAGAGATTGTCCTAGATAATGTACAAAACCAAAGTGTTGTTTCAATATCTTTTTCAATTCTTCCGAAGATTCAGTAGTTTCCAAACTAGGTTCAGATTCCAATAATTGTTTTGCTAGTCCAGGCAATTTGAATCTGACTATTGCGACATTCTGATTAACGAGGCGGTCAATTCAAAATGGCGGGGTGGTAACTGCTCAGTGGACACAATTTTCAGTCGTGTTGTAAGTCCACGTAATTTCAATCTGACTATTGCGACTTTCTGATTCTCTGTTCAATTTGCAGATTCATCAATGTTTTGTAGAAATTAATATTTGTTTTTCCATCAGAATTTGGAATAGAATCGATGTTAAATATGACCGGGAAAGTTATCTCTTTCTTTTCCTCCTACTGAATCGGTTCATATATCATTATAATACAGTTATATATTTTTCCTCGACAAATATTCATGTGTTAATTATTTCCATATATTCATAGAGGTTACCTATGAATTTATGAAATAATTCACCCCACACATAGGGTAATAGTTGGTTGGCATAAAGGCTTAAAGATGTTGAATACCTAGGCTAGACATGATAGATTTTTTGGTAGTAGAATTCTTGGAGGAAATAATAACATATTGCGCGATTACATTACATTGTACCTACCAATTAAAAAGCCACCTCGTTCAACAAAATACAGCAAGAAAGTAATGAATACATACGTAAATAATACACAACAATCCATTACTCGATTATACATAAAACTTCAAAGAATCTAATAGCATTCACGTATTTGTCAATAGTCTGGTACCCCGAATATAATTAAAAAAACATGGCGGTGTCGTGTTGCACTTCAAATCAATGCTTGGCCTTTTTAACAACTAGATTATGACCGTACTGCACTTTCAGGTATAAAATTGCATATCCTCCACCAACTTTGATTGTGGATCAGTTATTGATTGTTCTGTTTACAAGAAATTTGGTTTATATATTCTCCCCAGCTGTGCAAAATTCGAAATATCGGTGACCCCATCGGATGTTGAACTTCAATTAGGGCCCCAAATTTTAGCAAGTGGGAGGTAACATTGTTTACGCTCCCATCCAAATTGGCAACCTTTCATTTCATATCGTGACTGTTGATAGCTTGTGGTAAGAGAGAGTTTTCCTTATCACCACGATGTGTATTTATTTACAAAAACTTTTATTCTGATGATTACTTTCAATTTTCCTGTGTTGTTTTATTACTCGCGGATTTCTTGTAGTTTAGTTTATTTCTCGAAAACTAACGGTAGACTTTTGAAAAGAATTCCTTCATGAGACATACTTTCCAGGAATTTTCTGTTATCAACTACTTATTTTTCTGATGCTTGTCTTGAATAATTTTTGAAATATCGTTGAAATATCGCGAGGATTTCACAGGTGGAGGAAACCTTAGTTGTAAACTCATTTAATATTTTTCTGTAGTGGTTTTCATCAAATATATTAGCCTGTGGAACCTAAATGAATCAGGACACTGAACGAACAAATTCATTTCGATTCTCTCCCATTTTTCAACTTCCTCAATATACAACCCTCCCTTTCTTTCACACTTCAGCTCCTACGTCACCTAACACCCAGATCTCCAGTACAGTCTTCCACGGTAACCAAACAACAGTATTCTGCACCGGAAATTCCCAGGATTTTCTTTTTTGCCAACAGAGGGTACTCACTAATGCTGTATTTCTGACATTAACTCTCAGTCGTTTCTCTTAATTTATTTGCTTTTATATTGACTTTTTTGTACTTGTTTGACCTGTTGAATCAGCCAGTATTCTACGATGAAGTTATGTTTTTTTATTCTGATGTGATTGTGAAAGAAAACTTCTTCAATAAATGTTTGATTGATTGATTTAATTCGATAATTGATATAGATAACATAATTATGTATTTCATAGTTGGCTTCTGGGGTTCAGATCATAGAAAAAAGTGTTACTTATAGTTAGGGAGGCGAGGTAGCTAAATGGCGTAATTCAACGGCGCCGTCGAAACCTATCAAAATCGAAAGATAAAATAATTTCGAAAAGAAAAGCTCGTATGGTGAAAACCATTTTAGCGGTGGGTTTGGCGTGTACGGTTTTTCAAAAATGTAAAAAAAAACAATTACTTGGGCATTCTCGAGCGCGTCAGATATTCATACTACGTATGCCCCAAGTGCCTCTGATAACAACGGTATACTAATCTGCCAGTTTGCGTGGTGGGGGTAGGCATATAAAGTAGTCAAGAATGCAAAAACAAAAAATTACTCGAGCGCGTCAGATTTTCGGAAAGGGTGTTAAGTAGGCCCCAAGGAAGCTCCCTTTAAAAAAACTGACGATTTCGGCGTGACGACAAGTTACGATGAATTTTTGAAAATGCAAAAAAAAAGTTTTTTTTGAAATACTCGAGCGCGTCAGATTTTCATAGGGGATGTTTATCTCGGTATCCTGAAAGCATATTTTCTTAATCTGACAAAAATGTTGGTGGGTTCTCTTAATCTGACCGAAAAAGGTTTTTTGGTTTCTTTTTTACCTTTCTTTCTCCTTGATAAAACGGGGAATTTAAGAATGACAATAAAGCGATAGATACAACCAACGTTAATGTAGATGAAATGTAGTACGAATTGTATTATTGATATGCCGGCGAATGGCCGAGGAACAAGATAGATACAGCGAGTACGGGGCGGGGCTACAGGGGAGGAAGTTTCCAGCAAATTCGAGAAATATACCGTCGGGTCTTTTCTCTCTCTTCGATCGGCGTCATACTGAGGGCACACAGGTCTATATAATATATATATATATATATATATATATATATATATATATATATATATATATATATATATATATATATATATATATATATATATATATATATATGTATGTATGTATGTATATACATATACATCTTTCTCCCCTGTAGCCCCGCCCCGCACTGGCTGTATCTATCTTGTTCCTCGGCCATTCGCCGGCATATCAATAATACAATTCGTACTACATTTCATCTACATTAACGTTGGTTGTATCTATCGCTTTATTGTCATTCTTAAATTCCCCGTTTTATCAAGGAGAAAGAAAGGTAAAAAAGAAACAAAAAAACCTTTTTGGGTCAGATTAAGAGAACCCACCAACATTTTTGTCAGATTAAGAAAATATGCTTTCAGGATACCGAGATAAACATCCCCTATGAAAATCTGACGCGCTCGAGTATTTCAAAAAAAACTTTTTTTTTGCATTTTCAAAAATTCATCGTAACTTGTCGTCACGCCGAAATCGTCAGTTTTTTTAAAGGGAGCTTCCTTGGGGCCTACTTAACACCCTTTCCGAAAATCTGACGCGCTCGAGTAATTTTTTGTTTTTGCATTCTTGACTACTTTATATGCCTACCCCCACCACGCAAACTGGCAGATTACTATACCGTTGTTATCAGAGGCACTTGGGGCATACGTAGTATGAATATCTGACGCGCTCGAGAATGCCCGAGTAATTGTTTTTTTTACATTTTTGAAAAACCGTACACGCCAAACCCACCGCTAAAATGGTTTTCACCATACGAGCTTTTCTTTTCGAAATTATTTTATCTTTCGATTTTGATAGGTCTCGACGGCGCCGTTGAATTACGCCATTTAGCTACCTCGCCTCCCTAACTATAAGTAACACTTTTTTCTATGATCTGAACCCCAGAAGCCAACTATGAAATACATAATTATGTTATCTATATCAATTATCGAATTAAATCAATCAAACATTTATTGAAGAAGTTTTCTTTCACAATCACATCAGAATAAAAAAACATAACTTCATCGTAGAATACTGGCTGATTCAACAGGTCAAACAAGTACAAAAAAGTCAATATAAAAGCAAATGAATTAAGAGAAACGACTGAGAGTTGATGTCAGAAATACAGCATTAGTGAGTACCCTCTGTTGGCAAAAAAGAAAATCCTGGGAATTTCCGGTGCAGAATACTGTTGTTTGGTTACCGTGGAAGACTGTACTGGAGATCTGGGTGTTAGGTGACGTAGGAGCTGAAGTGTGAAAGAAAGGGAGGGTTGTATATTGAGGAAGTTGAAAAATGGGAGAGAATCGAAATGAATTTGTTCGTTCAGTGTCCTGATTCATTTAGGTTCCACAGGCTAATATATTTGATGAAAACCACTACAGAAAAATATTAAATGAGTTTACAACTAAGGTTTCCTCCACCTGTGAAATCCTCGCGATATTTCAACGATATTTCAAAAATTATTCAAGACAAGCATCAGAAAAATAAGTAGTTGATAACAGAAATCTCCTGGAAAGTATGTCTCATGAAGGAATTCTTTTCAAAAGTCTACCGTTAGTTTTCGAGAAATAAACTAAACTACAAGAAATCCGCGAGTAATAAAACAACACAGGAAAATTGAAAGTAATCATCAGAATAAAAGTTTTTGTAAATAAATACACATCGTGGTGATAAGGAAAACTCTCTCTTACCACAAGCTATCAACAGTCACGATATGAAATGAAAGGTTGCCAATTTGGATGGGAGCGTAAACAATGTTATCTCCCACTTGCTGAAATTTGGGGCCCTAATTGAAGTTCAACATCCAATGGGGTCACCGATATTTCGAATTTTGCACAGCTGGGGAGAATATATAAACCAAATTTCTTGTAAACAGAACAATCAATAACTGATCCACAATCAAAGTTGGTGGAGGATATGCAATTTTATACCTGAAAGTGCAGTACGGTCATAATCTAGTTGTTAAAAAGGCCAAGCATTGATTTGAAGTGCAACACGACACCGCCATGTTTTTTTAATTATATTCGGGGTACCAGACTATTGACAAATACGTGAATGCTATTGGATTCTTTGAAGTTTTATGTATAATCGAGTAATGGATTGTTGATTTATTGCCTTATGTATTCATTACTTTCTTGCTGTATTTTGTTGAACGAGGTGGCTTTTTAATTGGTAGGTACAATTAAAGCTGATGTAATCGCGCAATATGTTATTATTTCCTCCAAGAATTCTACTACCAAAAAATCTATCATGTCTAGCCTAGGTATTCAACATCTTTAAGCCTTTATGCCAACCAACTATTACCCTATGTGTGGGGTGAATTATTTCATAAATTCATAGGTAACCTCTATGAATATATGGAAATAATTAACACATGAATATTTGTCGAGGAAAAATATATAACTGTATTATAATGATATATGAACCGATTCAGTAGGAGGAAAAGAAAGAGATAACTTTCCTGGTCATATTTAACATCGATTCTTTTCCAAATTCTGATGGAAAAACAAATATTAATTTGTACAAAACATTGATGAATCTGCAAATTGAACAGAGAATCAGAAAGTCGCAATAGTCAGATTGAAATTGCGTGGACTTACAACACGACTGAAAATTGTGTCCACTGAGCAGTTACCTCCCCGCCATTTTGAATTGACCGCCTCGTTAATCAGAATGTCGCAATAGTCAGATTCAAATTGCGTGGACTAGCAAAACAATTATTGGAATCTGAACCTAGTTTGGAAACTATTGAATCTTCGGAAGAATTGAAAAAGATATTGAAACAACACTTTGGTTTTGTACATTATCTAGGACAATCTCTCAAACAATTCTCAGAATATCGCAAACGACAAGGAGAGACATGCCGACAATTTCCAGCAAGGCTGTAAATATTAGCCCTAAAAACCTCAAAGTTACAAAAGATCCAGTCGTGAACATCATTTTAAGACAACAATGGGAGCAAATCTTGGCACCCAATTTGTCATGAGTGAATCCAATAAGAAAAACCGTTTTATCATCACAATCGGACATAGTGGATGAGGTCATTGAGAGAGTTGAACGTGAAGAAATCATCGAGGAATCTACCAAACTCCCAGGGAGAGATTGTCGTGTAGTATTTGCAAATGCAAATAGGGAACAGCGGGCGTAATCATCAAATGTTTACGTATGAAAGTGACAGAAATAAAAATTTGTGCTATGAATGTCATAAGCCAGGCCACAAAATCCGAGATTATGCAAAAGTTAAACCATGGAATCTATAGCATATAGAGCAGAGAGAGAAGGGCGCAACTACTCACATCGACCTAAAAATTTTGATACCTAACAGGACACCACGACATCCACTGAACAAGGGACTTTCGCCCTAGAAATGGACCGTCTCCGAGGAATTTAAACCACCAGTAATGTAGCTACTCCCTCCCAGAATGATGTTTAATTACTAGATTGGCAAGGACACTTAGTTGCACTCGGGAAGACGAAAAACCCCGATATATTGCGCGAAGATGAATTCAAGGAGAATGATATACCGCTTTTATTGATTCTGGTGCACAAGTAAAGCCAGACGTCGTCAAGATGTTTAAGTTGATTATATATTTTTTGTAATTTTTCTTTCTGTAAAATTGTTCGTTCCCTTAACTAGCTGAGGAACGTCAACCCTCAGAAGTCGAAACTTGTGCGAGCAATGGATCAACGTGGCCTTTCCTTTCAACATCCAGCACAGACAGGACACCAACATTCCATATAATTTTATTTTTCATTTCATTTTCATAAACAGGGCCACCCAACAGAACATGCCCAATAACAGGGTGGCACAAAACTAACAGTATATAATATGTTGTGCGATTCTACAAGTTACAGAAAAACTGGTAAGTTCATTACAGCATTTATAAACAAGGTAGAAAAATACCAGAAAAGGGAATCGTGAGAATGCCTGTATAGTTAAATCAAGAAAAAGAAATCAAACACGACTTTACTAGAATTGAATCGGGAAATTGTGATGCAGATTTACTTCTAGGATTAGATTTTCTGCAGGAATTTGAAGTGAAAATTGATTGGGGGCATGGATGCATGTAATGTTAGAAGAAAAAGTTGAGTTAATGATTGAAAAGAAATTCGTAAGGAATTCAGGAAAATCAAATGATGATAGGATGCGAGAAAAGGGAAAAAGAATGATTTTGCAGCACGGGGGTGAGTCGACCACTCAAAAAGCGACAACACGGTTCGCCTGAATATTTCATCTATACTACAAATAAGGGCGTTGGCCAGTTCCAGCAGTTCATCAGAAGTTTCCAATGAAAATTCAAACACGGGGGGAAATGAAGTGAATAAGGAAACAGGAAATAAGAAGTACAGGAAAATAGAAAATGAAGAGGGGAAAAGAGAATATCAAGACAAGAGTTGAGAAAGAAAAAATTAAACAGGAATTCTGTTCAAAGTAATATCAAGAGGGTACAAGGGAATTTAAATGGACCTGGAAAGGACGGATTGCGATATTTTAGTCGGTCCAAAGAACTACAATATCAGACAGTCAAAAACTGCTCCAAGAAGCTATTCTGGGACCGAAAAATCCGTTATTGTAGTGGATGGAATTCATTTTTTCAGTGATTCGATTATACTTGCCCGGACCTTCACTATTTGTATGGCTAAGTTAGAAAAAATTCATTCGCTAACTTCGGAAAATATAATAGTGAGGGGAAAAGAATCTCAACAAGGAATTATGGTAGCGAGGTTTGTTTGTAAATTACAGGATGGGATCCCCATTCAAGTAATGAATATATTATAGACCAAACTATTAATTCAGTGAAATTATATTATTGCAAGGGCATACGAAATGAATACAGAGAAAGAAAAGTTATACAAGTTATACAAGGATGTCAGGGCTGTTAGTAAGGTGGAAGGACAAACAATTTTACAAATACATTTAGAAGAAAAGATAGAAAGCTATGTGAGTTAGTAAAAGAATATTGATGTTTTCAAAAAACCAAACCAAAAATTGATAGGTACTAATCATATATGTACCATCTATAGCCGATGGTCAATGTCACTCATGGAGTACAGTTTTAGTATCAAATATAGACCAGGAAAAAGCAACACCAATGCCGATGCAATGCTGAGAACAGCTGAAAAACCAGGGCAAACTGTAGGGAATACAATAGCTTACGTCAAAAAGGAACTAGAGAGCCAGTCCATGGCAACCGTAATTTGATCAGCCGTAGAACTCAAGATAATGCAAGAAAATTACCCTTTTTCAGGACAAATTATCGCACAACATACAACGAACGATGAGCGCTATTATGTCAGTAACGAAGGGGTTTTTTATTTAAAGAGGAAAGATAATGAAAGACATGCCAAAGTATGTGTGCCTAAGGTTATAACAAGCATATATCACGATGCTCCTACTTATCCGCATATAGGAGAACGAAAACTAATGGATTCAAAAGCAAAAGATTTTTATTGAAGAGGCCTGTCGTTCATGCAATTTAAGAAAGACACATCACCAGCCGCAAGCCAATTTTCAAAAATTACCAGTGACATTCTCAGTTTTTGCAAGCATTTCAATGGATATATTTTCCCTACTCAACCGTGCCCGAAATGGCAACAAATTTATATCGACAGTGGTGGATTATCAAATAAATACTTAATACTCAAAAACTGCAAACAACGCTTCCGCAAGCGAAGACGTGAAAAGCCTCCACCTAGATTCTGAACTTGAAAATGAAAGCTCTGATTCCGATACGGAAGCAGAACCAATACCATTACGAATGGGTCTTGAAAAAATCGAATTCAGAAAATTGAAAGTATTCAATTACGATATATGGAACACCAATTGGCAACGCCGTAAATCCAAACCACGCACAGATGAAAGTATGAAGTTTTTGCTGAGTGTTTTTTGATTTTAGGTAGCGCCTTATGACCGATCTCATCAGTATATACTATATCCCGCTATTCGCTATTGTTTCATGAAAGGAGGAATGAGGTCACTTCGAATGAAATTAAAATCTTCAAGGAACGCATATCAAGTACATCGAATGACTGAATTATTATATTTTCATTTATTGTAAAAATCAAAAAATGATCGCAACACATGATCAAATTGACAGCCTTCTGATGGAAAAGCCCCGACGACACCAAGAAAGGCTAAATAAGAGCCTTTTCATCATCATTCAGAAGCGATACCGACCAACGCCGACGCAACGTGAAGCAAGAACTTGTGTCTTCAAACGACTGACGATATTCTTACGAAGCAGGAACCGTATCTCCGCATAAACATCAAATAAATGCCAAATATTTTACTGAAGAATAGGCTTACCATTGTATATCATTTTGTTTTGTTCGTATTTGTTGACCATGCCTTGTTAATTTTTGCTTGTAAATGATAATTGTATGCATATTCCTTAGAAATTCATGTAATAATGTGATAGATAAGGTAAAAAGCAGGTATGTATCGTTTTTTAGAAAACGAGTATGTATTGAATGCTTTGTAGAATCAGTATGAGAAAATCATCAAATAACTTTGTTTAGCATATCAAAATTCAGAAAATGTATAAGATATTAATAAGCATTTCAGCAATTGATTAGTTCTTAAAAAGTGGCGCCCAATTACCAACCCAAATTATGAATAGAGATGTCCTCTAGTCATGAAATTTTGTTTATTACAAATGAAATTATAGAGATCCAATACTAGTTATCAGTCAACTAGTCAGGGGATCTCTTGTGGCACTTCATTTCTTTCAAGTATTCATTAACTCATTCGTCTTTCCAACCAATGATGTTCAAAGAAGCTCAGATAAAGAATACGAATTTGCAAATTTTTCGAGAAACAATCTGTATTAGTCAAATTAAGTCTTTAGAAATATTTAGTCTTGGATTATTTAGTGTTCAGAGAATGATTCAGTTTAGTTTTGTTAAACCTAGTGTCATTTATTACTAACATATATATATATATATATATATATATATATATATATATTCTGGTCTATCACAATTTGCATTCAATTCGAAATGCCCACCACGAGATAGCTAGCTATTTCTGGCTTTGGCCTTCATCAGCTGTGGTGGGCATTTCGAATTGGATGCAAATTGTAATAGACCAGAGAATTTGATAATCTATTTATCAGTTTCCTGATTCATCTTGCTTCATAGCAAATAACACTTTCTCTTTATATATATATATATATATATATATATATATATATATATATATATATATATATATATATGTATATACTGTTGATAAATTAATCTGTTAAAGTATATTCTCTTTTTAAATATTACCTCGTTACAATCATTGACTATTGGTAAATGTCTCAGACCAAGGGCTCTAAATAAGCGGAACATTCTCGGTAATGATGAAGACTGAAATAAGAAAAATTTATACTATTATGATTCTTATTAATGTAGTAACTTACGTGAAGCACAGTATAAGGAGACGGGTTCATAAAAGGTCTCAAATCAATATAATACGTCTTTTCTTCTTCAGACAAGTGAATTTCCTGAAATAATTTTCACATAAAACAATGCAATTGGTAGCAAAATGAACTGACTCACATCAATTGTAGGAAATCTTGGATATTGGTTCCTGAAAAATGAGGCTGTTATATTTTCCCAATCATCCGATGTCTCATTAAAAATTTTATTTTGTAGAATGACGATCAGTTGGGATCTCAATATCAATCCTCGTATTCGCCCATAAGTGGTAACTTCGGACTGAAATTATGCATATAGCACACATCACATAAAAGCCATTATCCGAAAATCGACAGGAAATTTTGAAATTCCAGACAAATTTGTCAAAGAAAAAGTCAAGATTTCCTTACTGTGGGAAAATATTTCCTTATTGTGAGAAAATTATATTTCGTTACTGTGAGGAAATGATATTTCCTTATAGTTGTTGTTAGTGTTCTACACAAATGATTGAAAACAGTTTCCATAGTTACCCAGGTAATTTTATTACGAATTTCAAAGCATCATTTATTTGTGAATGAAACCGTTTGCGATTTTTTCAAAATAAATAAATATGTCGAATTTCAAACGATTTGCGGCAAAATAGTATGTTTCCCTAGGAAAAGCCACATTGAATGGTAATCGTTCGGACTTCCACATGATTTGTATTTTTTTCCTTTGGTTCTCAGCAACAGGTATCAATAGAGTTGATAATATAGACTATAGACAATGGAAGTCCGAACCATTACCATTCAGCATGAAACATTGTCAACCACTGTGTTGCTAGGTCTCGGTTTACGCAATAAACTATATACTATTGTTTTAAATTTTCACCTGATCTGATAAAGGAGGATCCACCACAGGAAAGCCATTGTAAGTACTCAATTTCAATAGTTCTACAATGTGACCAACGTTTTCAACACATCTCAGCGTTACCACAGGATGTGACATAACTTCGCTCGCATATATATTATGGACTAATGGTGGAGGTTCCCAAGGTAGGAAGGGTACTCCTGACAACTGTATCAACGTATCATATATTCCCTGAAAAATCAGTTGAGACATTAAACTTGAAAAAACAATAATTTATTTCCTTTATGAACATTCTAATCGCTGGAAAGGCAAATTTGTTAAAGAAAAAGTGCACCGTGCAATGCAACAACGTGTCATGAATGATAAAAGTAGATGTAGAAAAATGACAGATTGTCTCGCTGAAATACATGGCCCAGCAAATGCAATGCCTACCTTGCAAAGAATTTTTATTATTACAAATTATCGAAGGAGAAACTCATCACGGTCTAGCATCTATTTTCTGCATACGCTTTCAAAAATGACTGAAAGTGACAACAGTGAAAAGTGGTGGAGAATACAAAAATCCGTTACGAAGTATTAATCAATAAAAAGTTTGAACCTATCACTTGTTTTAATAACATTTTCTTCTTTCTGAAAAATATTCACATCTCATTAATGTTGATTGATGTCGACAATTTCTATTTACAACGCTGCGTCCCAAGTCAGAAGAGATTTCACAGAAAGGTTATGTTATTCGCAGAAGAAAAATTAGCATTGCGTTACGAAAAAAAAAAATTATTGACAAAAAATAAATGGCTGTGGACCTTGAAAACACAGAATAAACTGAAAGAATTCCGAAAGAACAACAATAAAATATGATTATGGCAAATTAGCAGATATTCAACAGAAAACAACTACTTTCCGAGATGATACCCCGACGGCTATTGAAATACAACTGATGAATGTGCATCTGGTTATAAGATGGCACTGTGTAATGGGCTTCGCCCATTGCGTACCCATTTTCTCTAATTGGTTTTATTATTATTTCCGGTAGAACACAGACGATTATCATCGTCTGAGAGAATCTACCCTGTACTGACGATGGTCAAAAACCCCAAAACCAGTATACAGGTAATTTGTCTGTTTCAAATGTCAAGGTCGAAGCATTTGCAAATTGAGGTCTTCAGAAACTTTGCACAGATATTCTGAATATTCATCAGTTGTAATTAAGTGACCGTCGGGGTATTATCTCTGGAAGTAGTGGTTCTCCATTGAATATATGCCATAATCCTATTGTGAAGGTGATTGCGCATTTGGAATAATCCAAACTCTTTGTGCTCTGTGTGTGGTTTCTGAATTTTGAAAGACTACAGCGCATCTTGAACTCGAACGTAATGTTTGATGATAACAAAAATCGACAGTGATGCAATAAAACAGGTGCAGGGTGTAGCTGCAATAGGTCCAGCGCCTGACCGATAATGAAAGAAATAATGTTCTAATAAAGGCGGCTCGCTTTGTAATTCAATAAAAACTAAAAAACATTTCGGATGTCCCGATTCATCATTATTATGCCCACCATCATATGAAGTATAATAATATATTTTACATATTGGAGTTCCTCCATTTTCCTCTTCTCTTTTGCTTTGGGCTCAAAATGCCACCCCTGAGGCGACCGACTCACCTACCTGACCCCTAGCGCCGGTCCTGGTTATTCGCGCCGCCGAGCAGCTGTTCGGTTTGAGCGTAGCGCTGTTGCCAACACTTTCGAATCACCTACACTTTTCTCATAATTTCATTAATTATTCTTTAAAATGATCGGTAAGGTAAAATCAAATTGGGTGGGAAATGATGGTTGATTGTTGGGCTATCCACTCATGCTCAATTCATTTTGTTCCCTGCATTTTTCAATCTGCAGTCACAAAAAATGTATGAGAAATTGGACTTCTTCCATAAGAGCCCATGTTAAAATACCCGATTCCAACAACCATTTACTCAGAATATCATTCGGTAAGAAATATAAAAAAAATCGTACATTAATCTATATTCATTGGGTAACTTGTATACCAAGTTTCATTCGGTTCTGTGCATATGTCTGTAAGTATCGAACCTCCTTAAATATCACTTGATTAGAGGACGATAAAACCGACCCTAAGCTAAATAATTGAAATTTGATGTTAATTTAGGTTACAGTTTGATAAGAGACAGTTGATACCATAAACTACTTACTTCATTGAAAAAATCGCCAGTCCATTTCGCTGCTATTAGTGTTATAATGAGGGGTAGTGCAAACGTTATGTTTCCTGTTGTTTCCATTATTATCACAGTCAAACTTATAGTCATTCTGACAACTCCCCCTAATTGGGCTGCGGCTCCAATCAAGGCATATTTACCAGGATGAACCAATGCCTTCAATAAATAGAGATTTTGTTCAATTATAAATGACGTGAATTGTTCGTATCATTCTTACAAACTTTGGAAAAACGTAGGCTAAGCCAATGGACACCAGCCGACCCCATGCGGCCCCTGTCAATAAGGTTGGTATAAATAAGCCATTTGAGGTTGAAAGTCCAAATGTCCATGCAGCAAGAAGAAAATAAATGATTACAAAAGATGCCAGAGATATGGCATTATGAGTGTTTGGAGGGTCATGAAATAAAGATCGCACCGAAGCTTCAGGAGTTTGAAACCAGATGCTAGCTAAAACATTGTATTGTCCATCAAGGCAGTACACCTGAAAAACTTCAATTCTGAAAATATACGGTAGGTGAGATTGACTTCTCACCTGTGTTGGATATTTCGTTGGGTCTTGGCCAAGAGGTTTGCAATCATTAATTATAAAAACCATTAGACAACCTGCAGTCGCACTGACGGCCGCTACGATACATGCCTCAATAACTTTCAACCACCTGGGTCGAATATACCTATAAAATGAATGGCATAAGAACTGTTTCAATAGCGAACCCATTTCATTTAGAGGTTAAGCTTAAAAGAGGTATTTAAAAAACAAATTTTTTTACCGCATCATAAAGATTGAAAAATTCTGAGATCATGATTACTCAATATGGGCCCAAATACAAAGATGTAAAAACACAAAAAATCAGTAAGCCACAAGAAGGCAAAAGAATACTTCTTCACAAAAGTTCGATTTTCACTTCAACTGAATAACCGCTTTTTGGTTTAGTCAGATAACGCGATATGTGGTTTGAAAGTTGTTCAGGCCTCTATAAACATATTTTTGAAACCAAATTGCATAATAACCAGGAATTCAGGTGATGTAACTATATCTCACCCCGATATTGCTAGTTGCGTAGTTGCATTAAAAAGATTCGTTTATACATTGCTCTCAAGATAGGTATATTATATTGACTGAGGAAATGAAAAACCCTATAAATATTAATTATATAATCATAATATTTCCACATTAAGCTAGACCGCAATATCAACATCTTTTGCTCGACAGTTATAGTCGTTATAACAGCCTAGCTAGGCCCTAGCTTGTTATAATTACCAAACTAAGCAGTTAAATGAATGATGTACAGAAAATATATCCATATATTCAAAATGATAGCGCAGGTACATTCAAGGGAAAGTCTATTTTGCTATTGATTTAGGGCATTTAATTTTCACTCACAAAGACTGAATCTTGAATATGATGAATATCTTTGTCAATTCTGATTACTTTTATCATTATTTTTTGACCACTGATTTTCAACTGGTCAACGTTCAAGTTACTGATATCTGCAAACCCGTTGTTGAAGTCGCTAGCATCCTCAACAACCCGCAGAGGAACTCGTGGAATCTTTTGAAAGAACGTGAAGCCATCTCTCAACAAAAGAACTCACTAATGCCGTCATATTTGTAGAAGAAGGAACTGACATGTTGTTCAAAGGGGAGATTATGGTCCGAACAGCATCGAATTAATACCGCAGGCACCAAGTTCAACCACGGAGACACCTGCCTTTGGCAAAACAAGAAGCCATTTAAAAGTACCTACATGATGCAAGAGGGTGTTATGGAAGAGTCAAGTAGCCCTTGGACACCACCAATCGTATTGGTGACTAAAAAGGATAAATCATCGAGGTTCTGAGTGGATCATAGGAGACTCAATGGTGTCACCAGAAAATACAGCTACATCCCTCTCAAAAAAAAGGCACCTTCAACATCTCAGTTGATTGCAAGTCAACAAAGATTAAAAAAGTGGGTACTGGCAGATGACAATCCACCCTGAAAACATGGAGAAGATTTTCTTTTCCACCGGCAGTGGACTGTTCCTGATCAAGGTAATGCCGTTCAGAATAAAAATATTCATATACGGGTATGCTCGAAGACTGGCTTTAAGTCAAACATTCTAAGTGAACAATTTGTTCAGGCCAGTCTGAACTCACCTACACTGTAGGTTGACGGACTAAAACCTATCAGAAAACAACTACTCCCCTGGCTAATACCACGAAGGGCATTGGATCACATCCAACAGGTGTTAGCGCAGAATTATTCACAGAAGAAATTCCTGCATATGCTCTTGGCGAAACAACTGCCAGAATTAATTTTCAATTATTGGGACGGGACACACTTGCAGACCGGTTTCGGGCTATTTGGCCTCTCGTCAGGCAAGGCAGTGCCATCATCAACACAAGTCGATGACTTCCTATAATTGAAAATCATATTCGAACACAGTATCTTCCCTAGACCTAAGTTGATACAAACAAGCAAAATAGCCGTTGCTGCGCCATCTGCCCGTAGACTAGGTACTAACCAAGAGCATATCCGCATGGCCCAATTCCTATTACTAGGAAATAACGAATAAAAATATTCATATACGGGTATGCTTGAAGACTGGCTTTGAATCAAATATTCTAAGTGAACAATTTGTTCAGGCCAGCCTGAACTCACCTACACTGTAGATTGACGGACTAATACTTAATCTTATAGCCTGTTTCGACGAAGCAATTTGTCGCTGCAACTCCTAAAAATCGCATGTGTTCATGCAAGTTTTTCGACTTGCATGAATCTTTTCTGGTGGGATAAGTTGCAGCGACTTAGTTATTTCTATGGTGAATTTGTTGCCGCAAATCACAAATATGTGGTGGCATTATTGTGAAGAGTGTTGATATTGAACATTTCAATTATTTTTCGAAATGTAAGGAATCAAGTTGAGTAATAAGATGATTATTAGATATGAATGAAATCATTTATCAGTTGTGATAATGTAGGCGTTCATCTTGGTAACATTCAGTGTTATTTTTTAATAATGGCAAAGCAAACTGACAGATAGATGACATTTCTCGCAGCGACAAGTCGCCGCGAGAAATTGCATCGTCGAAACAGGGTGTTAAGTAATATTGAATAAGTCAAAGAAATACAATGCAACATAACACAAATAATAAAATTTGCAATAGAGCCATTAAATGAATAAATGATGTCATTAAAAAGATTTAAAATGTATACATATATATTGTATATTATCAAAGACTATCATTGAGATATTCATCAAGTGTAATTACGATTTATTCAAGAGCACTTTTTGATGCTATGCTTATAAAGTTTGAAAAGCAAATTCTTGATATCATCAGGTAATTTGTTGTAGACTTTTATGGCCATATGTCGAGGACAAGTTTCAGTCACTGTCAATCGGTGAAGTGGCAACCTCTAGCTGTTGCAAATTTCTAGTGATATAACGTGTATTCTTGTTAAGACTCTGAAAACCTGTTATATTCAGTTTAACATACTGCAATATATCTGACGGCTCTTTTTTGAATTTTGAATATTCTGGAGAGATCACTAGATGTTCCCCATGCCACATTACCATATGAGATGATGGAGTGAAAATGTGCTTGATAATATATTATCAATAAGGATCTACTCACACTGCGACGCAATTGTTGAATGCAATAGGAGACTGGGGCAATTTTTTTTACAAATCATATCTACTTATGTGATTATTAAATTCCAAATTGTCAACCATTTTCAGGCCCAAAAATTTTGTTTTATTCTTTTGTTGAAATGATCCATTAACAGATTTCACCAACAAACTGTTTTCAAGATTAGTAATCAATATTGAATATTTTTTAATCCTTCTTTCAATCAGTTCTGAATCTTCATGGCTCAATTTATTGACTGAAAAATGAAGATTTTTTGAAAATATAAATTGTAAAACGTATTCCAAATATTTACTCCAATTTTTAACTTATTAACAACTCATTTGAAGACTGAAAGTGGTTACTGTGAATGAAAAATGAAGATTTTTTTTGAAATCATAAAAGACATATTCGGAACATTTACTTCAAAAAAATTTATGACTTACTAGCTGACCTATGCCCACTTCGTTGGGCGTCAATAATTATTTTTGTGATTCAATTGTATTGTGTGCCTACGTCATACAAAGAACACACCGTCCAAGTTTCAGATCTCTACGATCAGCGGTTTAGGCTGTGCGTTGATCGCCCCCGAAATAACTTTCTTCCCCTCTTTAAGGCGATTAATTTCAATAAAAACAAAACACGTCTTTCATCAATTCTGTTTGAGAATATTATGCCTAGGTCATACAAAGAACGCACCCTTCAAGTTTCAGGTCTCTACGATCAGCGGTTTAGGTTGTGCATTGATCTATCAGTCAGTTATTCAGCAAAAAGCATTTTATATGTATAGATTAACAAAAAAATGAATATAATAGATAGCTAAATAGTACCACGGACTTTTACGTAGACCTTATCGAGACCAACATTTTTGTTAAACACTATGTTCGCCTATACCAAACCGTTGAGTCAGCGCACACCGTTCAAGCATCACATCTTGCCCGCTTTTCTCCGACGTAATTCACATATACAATAATTTATCACTGAATTTTCGCTCAATCCCAATAAAATATAGCCTATATCACTTTTGAATATTGTAGCTTTCTGTTAGTAAAATAATTTTCATAATCGGATCAGTATTTTCGAAGGTTACCCCCTACAAACAAACAAAGTCAGAAACGAACATCTTTATAACATTAATAGTAGTAGTATAGATTAACTCATTTAATGACTGAAAGTGTTTAGGCTGAATCAAAAATGGGGATGTGAAATATATTGAAAAGAATTTATTTCAAATGTCTTCCTAAGATTCTGGCTAATATCAAGTGATAAAATGTTGATATGTTTCAATAATTTATATAAAATAGGTTTCAGGGGGTAATCCTTAATAAAACCTGCTCATCTTTCGCAATGAATCAACGTGAGAAAATCTTCCTTTAAAATTTTGATCAACAACTGTGCCAACAGAGATATATTTAATATTTGAAGAGGATGGTATGAGGCAAAAACTGTAATTTTTCGACCTTGATAGATTGGTTTCACTTGTTCCATAGATTCCATAGACACCTCCTTTTGGTTTAATTTCGCATTGAATTTTCTTATGGACATATTCACATTTTGGTTTCGACGTAATTGGACAATTATAACGAGAAACTTTTCCTAGAGATCAATTAGCCTAACACAAAGCTGATATTTTCGACGCGCGTTTCGCTAACAAGGCTAGCATCTTCAGAAGAAGAAAATTGATACTAAATCTAAAGACTAGGGTTAGCAGTTTAAATAGGTACCTGTTTTTCGGTCCGATATGGACTTTGATTGTTACTGCTACTTATTCTAATTAATTTCTCGACAATAAACTAGTTCAGTCACTATCTACAAAGTTTTTTGGTCGGATATGCTTTGCAGGTAGTGGTTGCACTTGATTATTGCAGAGATATCAATTAGAATAAGTAGCAATAACAAAGTCAATATCGGACCGAAAAACTTTAGGTATATAAACAACTACCCTAGTCTTTAGATTAAGAGTGCAACAATATCAGTTTGGTGTTAGGGTAATTGATCCCTAGGAAAAATTTCAACTTTTACACCAAAGGTTCCAATATCATCGTTTAATAATAATGAGAACCAGAATGCACCTTACTTGTTCCATCTTCTGTCCTACTGGCAGTGAAATGTTCTGTCTGTTGAAAATGAAAAGGTGTTCTAGAAAGATACTTTCGAGGTATGCCTGCCCTGTAACTATAAGAGTTGGACAGTCATGACCTACTGATAGAACTTCATTCAGAAGGCGTAGATGACTCATAAAAAAATAAATCTTTTTTTTACTCCCTTCCCAAAATTCTTCAATGCTTGAAGTTTTTTTTTTCTTGAAGAAACAGTAAATTGTGGAGTTTGCCATCATGTTCCCTTCCATCGATGAAATTATAAGAAACAGCCTATTTTTTCATGTGCACTATGGATCCTATCAACTCAGACCAGTTTTCCATATCAACCACCAACTGAAGAATCAAAATTTTCATTTTCTTTTCCAATCATAAACTTATTTACATCGAAATGATTTTGACAGTAATATATATTCTTGGAAGTCGTCAAAGGTCTATTCACAGTAGAAAACTATTCCATCCGAATATCTTTGCTATTTCAACTGTCAGGAAAGCCGAAAATATCCACAATGCTATCGGGTCGGTTGGAATATTCGATCAGATATTATACCACTACACAACTCGGCCAATACCCTAAATCTATAAATTTTTTAATAAAGAAGATACAACCGAAAATAAAATTCCGAATTTTTCGTTTTTCCTGTATACCTCTGAAACAGAATGACCTCGAGTCGACTTTGATTTTGACAAAAATGGGCAACTTTGCTCCAGATTGTCCGGCTCTCTATCTCTTACTGTTTTAGAGACCCCCATGGATAGACTCAAATTTGAATAGCTCTGTACGATACGATACTTTTTGCATGAATGTGGTTGACAATGTTCCTTGCTGAGTGGTATTGGTTCGGACTTCCATTGCTTATATTATCTATCGTCGTTTCGATAGAGTCCGAACCAATACCAATCAGGATACTTTGAATTCAGTTTCAGCTTCACAACACTCCAGACCCACCTCATACGGAAAACGGTGATTTTGAAATTTATAAGGTTCCACAAGGCCCCACAGAGTCCTCCAAATGCTCCCATTACCAGAAAAATGGGCAATTCGAAAAATTCATAACTGAATGAATCAAATTTGCCCAAGTTGAGTAAGCCAGGATAGTTGAGATTTCCAGGAACGCCATGGTAAGTAGAAAGAACTATGTTTAGGGTAAATGTTGAGACTACAGAAGCGAAAAATGTACGCCAAGTCAAACTCTGATTCCAAAAACTGGTTCCTTCTTCTAAACTGAATAAAACACCTCCTAAAATTAATATTATTGTTACAGATCGGGAAGTTTCATAAAGTTCAGAGTCTCACCTACAGGAGCACCAAAGGCAGCAGAAACACCAGCAGCGGCACCACCTGATACAAAGTCTCTTTTTTCATGATCTTCCCGAAAATATCGAAAAATATTGAGATCTTTATCAAATGTACTGGATTTGCCTTGTGATATACCAGCTGCCACCACAGCTCCAGAATGAATCATAGGACCTTCCTGACAATAACAGTAACATTTATTTCTCTATGAAAATTATAGTCAGGAAACAGTAATCCAAAAGTTGATACACAAAATACGTCAGGTTTAAAATAAAACTAATATAAATATATAATAATGGATTCACATAGTTAAATCGTAAATATGCTATAGTTCTGTAAACATTTGCACTTCGATAATAACGTGTCATTTCTGCTTCATTCAACTTCAGATCAAGATACTTCGGTCATTGATTTGCTGTTGCTTGTTCATTCCTATTCATTTCTTTAGATTTCAGTGCTTTTTTTTTTTAATTCTGTTTGTTGGATTCTTGTTTAATTTCTTCCTATTCAAATTAATCTGCTTATTATGCATTTTTATACTTCGTTTAGTGGGCATTTCAATTTTCTTGTTGAGTTTTATTGTTTTATATTTATTTTATCATAATTTTCGTTCGATTTCTGCTCATTAATATGTCTTTTTTCGATAACTGAAATCTTCTTGATTTAATTTCTTGATCAAGGTTCATTTAAGTTTTGTTCATATCATAGCACTTTTTATTTTTGATTTCAGTGTTATGGCCTAAGAGCTATTTGGTGGGTTTCAGTAGGGTGGAATATATATAAACAATATAACTTCGAACCTATACTGCTCAATAATATGGATGTTGAAATTGGATGCAAAATTCAACTTACCTTTCCTCCAGCCAGTCCTCCTACAACAGAACATATAACTCCTATACTTTTGACAATGAGGGTCTTTATTCTAACTACCCTGGGTATTTTCACTCCATTCAGGTAACACTTCACTTGAGGAATGCCACTTCCTGCGGCTATAGGTTCACCATAGGCAACTAATATTGAACCAATTAAAACAGGTACCATATTGGAAACGACCCATAAAAGATATGGAATGTAAAGTTTTCCTTGTGTCACATATTTGTCCACACCTAATAGTATATATTCAGGAAAATAAGTTCAAATAACATGGAATAGTTGATTATAGCTAAAAAAATATACGAAATTGAAAGATTCTCAGGTTGCATTATGTCAATTGTTTGGCTCATTTAAATCTCACAATTTATTATAAGTTTGATGTCTAAGGGTAACATATTGAGATATATCAGGAAAGACAAAAGTATTATTATTATGCATTCACCTTTGACCCACCCCTGTATTTTTTTTGATTTCATGATATTTCAAGCATAGTTAGAAATTAGGAAAATTAAATCAACATAAAATTAGGCAGGTATAAAATAAAACTAATGCGAATGTATAATAAAAAAACATCAATAATGACTAAAACAGTAGACACAGGAAAGTGCTCAGATATTAACCCAAGCTAAAGGGAGATACTTCTGAAGTGAATATTTTTTGAATGACCAAAAATAAGGAGATTATAAAAAGTGGTGTATGTTGGTCTAAAATACTCAGATATTCTTTCAAGCTCAAGGGGGATTCTTGTGAGGTGGATATTTTTTGAATGACTGAAAATATTTATGTGTTGAAAGAGAATTTTCAAGGGGGGTTGTTAATCCTCTATATCATCCTCTGATATTATATAATCCAAAATTTAGTAATCGAATTCCATATTTTTTTTTATGGTATTCGAGGGACGTGAAAAAATGTTAATATTTATAAAGTAAATTACTCTCATTTTCAAAATTCTTATTTCATGATTTTATGTTAAGTTGACTCTGCACCAAGAAAATCAGCAAATATATGATGAATTCAATCTGACAACTAAATTTATATGGCAATATACAAAGACAATTTGCGAATGAAGAAGGATAGAAAGAGTATAATACAGATAATAACAGAGGTTAGTATCTACTGCAAAGAAGAAGGAATAAATATTGTTCTCGATGTTGATGGCTTGAGTTGCGAATATGAGTATTATTTGTATTTACAAACATTTCTCAGTGAAAATTTCCAATATTTAAAAGATAAAGCTTCTTGGATGAAATTTACATTTTTTGTAGTCCATATACCATAGAAAATATATAAAATTTTAGTAGTGAATTTTGGGTTACAGACATTGTACCAACTTTTAAAATATTGGATTTTTTTGAGAAATAAGTAATGATGAAATTTCTATACAGTGCAGGCTTTTTAGCGTACTGCATGATTCCAGTTTTACTATTAGTATTTTGAACTCCTTTCTATTCAAGATACTAATAATGAACAAATACTTCTTAAGGATACTTTTACTGAGGAAAGCATATTTTATTGTGGACAACTCTTCTATGGATATATCTATTATGCAGGCTATTAGAGCTGTTATCATTCCAATCAAAAGAAATATAAACCATCTGGATATACTCTTCTGAACTATAAACTTGTAACCTTTTTTCCTTTCTTCGTCTAACAATAAATGATTTTCACAGGTTTCATAATCCAAACTCTGAAAAGAAGAGCAAAATTATTTTGAAAATCTCCATGATTTTAATAGAAAAACAAGAAATAAGTGCTAAAATTCAGAAACCGAAATGAAATTGAGATACGACTGATATTCAGAAAACTCATTTTTGGGCCTGCCTGCCTAAAAATCCAGTCAGAGTTCATTTGGAATAGCTTCTTATTTTTGCCACTGAACTGGTTCAAATCCTACCCCATCCGAAGATTGTCAGTTATTCTGTTGTTTATGGGTACCCTATACATTCGCTAGAGCCTTGCTCAAGCTATGAAACCCGATTCTCTCAAACACGATGTTGGTATCTAAGCTTGCACCCTGTTAAAATAGTTATGAATGAAACATAATTCATAATCCCATTTGAATGGTTACTGATGTATTATTGATGGAGTCAGTTCATTTTTTGATAAAAACGTATATTCAAGTTTTTTATATTTATGTTATTATATAGATATATATATATATATATATATATATATATATATATATATATATATATATATATATATATATATATATATATATATATATATATATATATATATATATATATATATATATATATATTCCCTGATTAAATACCTTCACGAATGCGCCCAGAAGGCAGAGCCTTGTGTGGACAAGTGTTGGCAAATTATCTTGGGTGCCGAGGCACTGTGCTACCGGGTCGGTTGGTGTATTCGATCAAGATATTCCACCTACTAGGATCGGTATCTAGACAACCAACAATTGACTATCGCACCAAGCCAGCTAGAATTCTGAACCAGCATTAAAAAAGCCTAATCGAATATTATACGACAGCGTCGTAGACCGCTAGACCACCGACCGACCGGTTACAACCTTCGTACAAGTTATTTGTTCTGTATTACCAAATAATACGATGCTACAGGTTATGGTCCCAGCCAACTCTATCGCTAAACCTAATAAATAATAGTTTAAAAAACTAAAAAAACACGCTTTTATAGCTGACCGAACTAAAAAATAGAAAATAATTTTCAATCACAAAGAGTTTATATTACGGTAGTAGAAGGCTAAACAATCATTCATAGTCAATCAGCTCAAAATAAAATTATAATAAAATTTAAGTAATTAACAGAATAAAGTAATTCAGAGTAAAATCGTGGGGTGCTTGATATATTATATATTACAATCATTCTATCGGTAATTATCTTTGAGAGGAGACTTATGAAATGTAGTAAAATGCACCCCACGCTTTTTACTCTGAATTACTTTATTCTGTTAATTACTTGAATTTTATTATAATTTTATTTTGAGCTGATTGACTATGAATGATTGTTTAGCCTTCTACTACCGTAATATAAACTCTTTGTAATTAAAAATTATTTTCTATTTTTTAGTTCGGTTAGCTATAAAAGCGTGTTTTTTTAGTTTTTTAAACTATTATTTATTTTTCATTTTTTAGTTCAATTTATCAATTAGTTTCTAGTGGAAATGTGATATTTCTTACGAATCATTCCGCAATCTCATCATTTCATTTAAAGCTTCACTATTGCATGGGGTACTTCCTGTTAACTTAGAGCAATCAAGTTCTTCAATCCGAATACCGTCTAAAGATCTTACACGACTAAGTGCTACATAGGCTTGTCCAGCAGCAAACAATCGCGAGCCTAGATAAATTACTGCATGATCAACTGTACAACCTTGCATCTTGTGAACGGTCGAAGCCCAACTCAGGATTATTGGCAACATTCGTCTTTCAGCAGTTCCGTGGCTGTATTTCGCTGGGAACTATATTATATGTTACATAAATATCATATACAGTAATTTGCATGTATCAGACTCATGTACACCTACGCATGTAAGGTAAGGAATGAACAATGTGAGAACGCAACTACCCTGAAAACGTTTCTGCCTTCGTTGTGCCGAGTGCCCGAACGAAAGAACGAAAGAGTAAGTCCGAAACTGCAGGCATGCGCAGAACGCGCGCTAGCTCTATCTTTTTTACTCCACTACAGAGGATCTATAAGGATAATGGAAAACTATGATCAAATTATTGCATTGTCATCGGTCCTTGATACATATGCAAAGTTTCAAATTAATCAGACTTCTGGAAATTGGTGAAAATTATGCTCAAAGATTCCGTTACATACATAGTTACAACCCAAGCTAATAAAAGCGTGTTAATAAAAAAAATTAATTAATAAAAAAAAATTATAAAATTAAAATAAAATGATAAAAAAGCGTGTTAATAATTTAAATAAAAAAGTACTTTGCTGCTGATTTTTTTTTCACATTGGTGACGTTTCTGGAATTAGAAATTCAGAAGAGAAATGACCACCGTATTAAGGTAACATTTACGCATTTCTGAACAATACAAGAAAACTTTTAATATCTCTAATAGTCTTGAGTCAATAAGGACGTCATTGTGTCGATTTTGGTTGTTACACGGTATACCTACATGTTATATTTAATATAACGACCAATATATTTTTTCAAGTATCAACTTCTGTAATGGGAAGAATTTCTTTTCTCATTTTCTTTACAATTAGTCATTGTGATCATCATAGGGCACGATTCTGATCTGGTATTACTTCGAATTGATTTTTTTTTGTAGTACACCTATACCACATAGTGTTATTAACGTAGGGAAGGGTATACATTATTATTTATCAATAACATAAACTCATCTGCTTGTTGTACATCAGCTTTTAGTTCTCAAGGAAGTTAGGTCTGTTCAATTAGGACTTTAATCAACTTTTCACTTGAGTTTATACAAGAAAATTTAAATTGAATTCGTCTTAGTCGTAGCTGATACAATATTTTTATTTTTTTGTATGATGTATAATTATTCTACTTTCAATTCGTAATTATGCAGACATTCTTGCAATGTGGTCATCTTTATGCTCGATCATTGGTAGCTCATTTTAATGGAGTAAAAAATATAATTTTGAATCTCAATTTAGATATACTCGCGGTAAGTGAAACATGACTCAAATGTAATGTATCGAATGATATGATTCGTATGCCTGGTTATTACTTTGAGAGAGTAAATCGTGGGTAAGATATCATTGATGGAGGAGTTTGTATTTATGCAAAAAAGTAATATATTCACTTATTCCTAGTGGTAAAGAAATTGAACAGATGTGGTTGAAGATTTCTTTTAATTCTGAGTACTGTGCATTAGGCGTATTTTGTAACCCTTATGAAAGACATTAATTGTAAGTATTTTTTTCGAACATTTTGAATCCGTGATATCATCCATTCAACCTTCAGTGGACCACATTATCTGTTAAGGTGATTTTAATGTAGATCTTCTTGACATTAATAGTACCCCATGTTAATTAGGGGTACTTTATGACCTGATTAACAGTCCGTTGAATTAATCGGTGCTTAGGCTGTGCTTTCACTTTAGCAAATGACAGGATGCGGTGTACATTCTCAGCACCAATTATTTTAACGGACTCTTAATCAAATCGTAAAGTACCCACCCTAGTGACTAATACTCTTAATGGCCTAGGGCTTAAACAATTGATAAAGGAACCAACACGCATTACCTATCAATCAGCCACTCTACTGAATTACTTAGTAACATCTGATGATAATATTATAATACAACTTGGAGATCTTCCTGATCAGTACAATCCACTCATTTTCGGTAGTCAAGGATCGAAATAAGTCACCTCTACAGATTTCGTTGAAAACTTGCTTCTTCAAGATAATGTTAAGGCTATGAGTGAATCTATGAATCTGAAACGAGTAAAAAGAAACCAAGATTCCCATAAATCGAGTGGATGTCCAAATCCAAAGAAAACCCTGGAAGGGCAAGAAGCAAGATAAAAGTGCTTGCGATAAAAGTGCTGTTCTGTTGTATCATGTGCAATGAATTGTCAATCAAATCAAGTAACGAATGGTTTCTTGCTTCCGGATTCTTAGATTCTTTCTCCAAATAGAGCATAATTGCAAAATTTTCACGAAGAATCCGACAGAGAATTAGGAATAGCTAATAGACAAACCTCAAAGTGCACTGGCAAAGTTGACGTTAATGTTTTACTTGCCAATCAAAGGCAAAACTTTTTCAAAAAATGTTGTTCATGCCCCGGACTATAAACGAACCTGATTTCTCTAAGTCAAATTGCTAAGAATAGATAAACTTTAGTGTTAGTAGTAGATCATGGATGATTCGGCATCCATGAAGTACATTCGATCTCGCACCAGGTGAAATTGTATGAACTGCTACTGAAATCAATGCGATGTATTGCCTTCATCGTCTTCCTTTGCATATGCTGTACAATCCTTGGATCCTACTTCTTTATGGCATTGTGGACTCTGTCATCTCGATTATTATCATATGAAAATGTTGAAAGAGAATATGGTTGAGAGCGTCAATTTTCATAAGAAAGGTTCTCACAGTTTGAAGATTGTGAGAAAATTCCATAAGAGTCTTTTCAATAAAAACAACTCAACACGTGCAGTTTCTGGAGTTGGTACATTCAAACTTCAAAAATCATATGGAAGTGCAATGTGCTTTTTGACCTTCCTCATAATCCTCATCAAAACGGAGTAGCAAAGAGACTCTTGATGGAGACTGCTCGAAGTAAAGCAACTCATTCGAATTTGGATAATTGTTATTGGGCCGAAGAAGTTAATACAGCTACGTATCTTGAAAATTGCACCTCAACAAAATTCATCAAAGACCGCACCAATTCCATTTTTTGACCAGAAAGAATACAAATTTTTCACACCTCAGACTTTTTGGATGTGAAAAATTCATTTTTGTACCTACCAGAGCTGAAACGTAAGAAAATGAATCCAAATAATGAATAAATCATATTTGTTGCTTACTGTGAGAATTCAAAAGGTTGCCGTTTCATTTATCTCAACACTATCTGGCTAATGGCCGCGAGAGACGCTGTAAAAATAATCGAAAATTAGTTTCCATATTCCGAATCAACATCAAGATGTTTTCAAAATCTGACAGTGATTGTCCACAGCAGTCAGCAGAAATTTCGCAGAAAATAACTACACAGGTGGATTCATGCAGCCATCGGAAGTCGGAACTCGTAAGAGATTAGGCAGAAGTTAATCAAAAATCATTGATTTTCAATATGAGGAGGTATGGTAAGGCGGAATTCTTAAGAAAAGTTGCAACTCTCACGAGTAACGAATTATGATTTTTTGAACTGCACATTCAGAATTTGAGATGCATTTGTTTGATGTGGAAATGAGTCCTTGAATCGCTATTGACATAACCTGTAACATGACCATAAAAACATTTTCAACCAGAAGTGCGTGATAGGAGTTTTTTTTTTATTGAACAGTGATGTTACAGATTTTACCTTCGTTTTACTTTCATGTTCATCCTAAAAATGTATCATTCTGTATATGTTATGTTTTCCATAGGTAAAAGTCAACTATACCTATATTGTCGGTATTGAGTTTCGACATTTCGCCAATATCTCAGTTGGCTCTTTCAAAAATATTACTGCTCCTACTTGGTGCTAGCAACTGTTGTTCGAAAAACTTCTGCCAGTTTTTAAATAGTTTCTCGAACGTGAATTGTAGCCGATATTGTCCATTCCATCAGTCGTCGGGTCAATTACGGTTGTTGGATTCTTAGCTAATGACTGTTCAGGCAATAATGGTCGGTCTGGTTCGTAGCGACCTGCATCCATCAAAGGACCATTTTCTGAACTGTTTTGCTTTATGTTGGTGAGGGCCCTCCAGACATTCAGTATGTATTGAGAGCCGTCTCTTTTGTTGATTTCTCTATGTTTCTCTATCTCGATGGCTTCCCTAATTCGGCGTGTTCTGAAATGGTTCACCTGCGCTATTTGCTTTGTTGCCTCGACATCTATTTTGTGACCCGTCTGGTGGTGTTGAAAGAGAGCGGGAGATGTTTGCTTTGTCATCATGCTATTATTATGTTCCTGCACTCTAGCTGACATTCTCCTATTCGTCTGGCCTAAGTTGCTTTAAACAGTCCCGCATGTGATGCTATATACTCCATGGTTTTCGAGAGGAATTCTGTCCTTTGGTCTCGGTGAGCAAGTCGAAATGGTCATTTGAGGATTGAAAACGGTTCGTATATTTTGTTTTCTCATTAGTCTTCCGATTTTGTCGGTGTCGGTGACTCTTCTATTGAAAGGAGTGTCACTGACTTTCTGGGTTCTGGAGGGTCTTCCGTCCTAGTTTTTCTTGAGTTTGTTTGCGCATGGATTGCCTTTTTGATTGTGTTCCATAGCCATTTTGTCGAAGTGCTTTGGACGTCTCTGCTAGCTCTGCTTGTTGTTTCCGTTAGACGAAAAGATCGGGTCACTAGCGTATTGATTAAGGATTGCAGTTGTGTGGGGTGATGGTGGGATTCGGCGTGTAGGTATCTGTTTGTGTGGGTGGACTTTCGGTATACTGTGTATCCTAAAGTATCGTCCGGGTTTCTGGTTATCATAGGTCTAGGAGAGGAAGTTGTCTATTTTCTTCTAATTCCGTAGTATGTGGTGATTAAAGCTATTCAGATATGTCAAGAAGCGAGTCAACTCTTCTTTTCCATGAGGCCAGATGATACAGATATCGTCTATGTATCTCTTCCATAGCATCGGTTTCTGTTGAGCATTTTGTAGTGCTTTTTCCTCGAAATTCATCATGAACAGGTTTGCTACAACTGGGGATAAGGAAGAGCCCATGGGGGCTTCTTCTATCTGTTTGTGGAATCAGTTGTTGAAGATGAAATAATAATTCATCATGTAGTGTTTTGTCAGTTCTGTGACGTGATGTGGAAAGTCTCCTCTTTTTACGATCATTGAAAAATAATATGTTTCAAATAAATGGATGGAAAAAATTTCAAAATCCATAATGAAAGAATGTAGGCTTTCACGACCGGTGTTGATACATCTTCGGTTTTTCGGGCTTAAGGGCGGTGTGCTGGAATTTTGACGGAGCTTTCGGCTTTCGGCTACATCTGCGGCAGCCATCTTCAGCGGTGTGGTCTTAGTTGAACTCCTCTATGTGAGTTTACTACGACTGAGGAGTTCAACCAAGACCAAGCTGCTGAAGATGGCTGCCGCAGATGTAGCCGAAAGTTCCGGAAGTCAAAATTCCAGCACACCGCCCTCAAGCCCGAAAAACCGAAGATGTAAAATCCATGTTTTTTAGTTCATCAACGTGTTTTTACCCTCAAAACCTACCACTGGACCCCTGAATTGTTAAAATAGTACTAAAACAGGTGAAATCAAATGAGATTTAACTTTGGCAAACTTCATTTTCAGATTGTATCCAATAGAAATAGCGGAAATTGTTATTCAATTCTGTTTCTTTTAATGAAATAAAGCAGAAAAATGTATACCAAAATCTAACACATTATTTAAAAGCGTAACAACATTCAACTTTTTCACATCTTGTTACCTCAAAGTTAGCTGAAAGCACATTGAGTGATCCTGTTTGTACTTTTCCTTCTGTAACTTGAACCCTTCTACGTACTGACGATAATAAATTGGTTTCTTCATTGTTTATTATCATAATATCCTCATTACTATCATTATTGATAGATACCATATTCTGAAAGAAACATATTAGATATAAAATGGAGAAATTTCATAGTGTTCTGTATCAAAAATAGAGATGAGCTTGATTTCTATTCAGGTTGAAATGAAATTTTCTTCATATTTGAAGAACTAATTTTATGGAGGTACTTTCAATGAAAGTTTTTCAAAATTGTTTTCGTGTGAGCCAGGGAATCAAACAAAAAAAAATGATCCGAATAAAACAATTCGAATAACAATTATTTAGAACGTACATGTCACTAGAAAACATAATGAAATACGCTCCTGTAAACACTTCTATAAGGTTACGAGTTCACCCAGAAGCATAAATCGTGCGAACGTGGGGCAACTATCGTTACCTGCCATGCCTCATGCCCTATATTATTATCATGGAATAACATGATTTCTTCTAATGGAAACCTCACACAATCCAAGGTCATAATAGAACATCAGGAATTGTGCGAGGTTTTGTCCTGATATTGGATTTGAATTTATTCAGAGAAATCATAAACAAGATTTGAAGATTCAAAGTATTTTCCAACTGAAATGTAAATTGCTCTTCATTCATCCTGTAATGAACAGCATAGCTAAATATCATTTCAACTTGTAATGACTTCAAAGCATTTCTGATTTTTATAGAATGCCTACTTATAATTTTCTTCATGGTGGTGGGATATTTCAAAATTCCTTTTTTCTCGAATTTCAAGAGTGAAATGTTTATTCATGAAGAGACTTCAGACGGATTTTGAGATATAATTGTCAAATGGATTAACCAACTTTCAGTTTTCAGCAGGGGATGATAACTGAATACCATTGGATTACTACGGATCTGGACCATCTAATATTATGAAAATACCTTATCATTAACAGTGTCACATCAAAAATTGGTTAGTGATTTGACTTTCATAAAAAATGCTGATTGAATATGTGACATATCAAAGTTATATTTTTTTCAATGGCATTTATTCCTACCTTATTCAGATAATTCACACATGACTAATATTCATGGAGTTCCATTTCAAATTCTAGATCAAATTTTTCAGAGTTCTGACCTACCCAGTACCGGAAAATAGATACTTTTCCTAACGATCAATTACCCTAACACCAAGCTGATATTTTTGCACTCGACGCGCGTTTCGCTAACAAGGTTAGCATCTTCAGGAGAAGAAAATTGAGTATCAATACCAATCGATTCTACGGAAAAAATTATATAAAAACCGGTATCTTTATTCACAATTAAATTTCAGGATTATTAAGATATCTAATGAACAATTCGTGCGAGTAAGCGTATGAGCACTATATGTCCTTCCGTGAGTGCTTGAAGTTCACTCATACCCAGCTCATCGAAAACATGATTATTTTTAATATTATAACTATTATCATTATTGTACTAACATGAATCGATGGAAGAACATTCGAAGTGATTTTCATACAATAACTATGAAAAAAAGTGCAATTATATTTAATTAAAGCTGCCAATTTTTCACTGATGTCAAGTTTGTTAAGTTCTCTCAAATCAAATATCATTTTTTTTTTCAACTGGCGGGACTCAGTTACTCACCGAAGTTTTTCGAATAATAACGTCTGCCATTGAAAAAATTAACTTTCGCCGGTCAGAACTCGCGATCTTAAGTCTAAACTTGTTAAACCTTTGGTCGCTTTTGACATGCAGGCTCATTCACTTCATTGTTGATTCGCAGTTCGCGCAGAGTGAAGAAGATCTGTAATTAGTGTTACAATGTATGAAAGTAAGTGCATTTTTTGTTTAAAAGTAGGTACGTTGAGTAGTACATCTGGCTGTAACAAAATACGATGGGCAACAAATATTAGAAAGACAATCTTTATGAACAACTGACGCATCTGAATTTTATTCGTCATATGACAAATAACTGTTACAAGTTTTATAATGACAAAAACAAAGTTTTGAGAGCCGAAAAGAAACTGATTGAATCGCAAGAATCAGCTACAAGTGATAACATTCACACTTCTAGTGAGAGTGCCAATACTGTAAGAATAACAAGATCAAAATTCAGTTCATATACTGGGTCTGATAAAAATGAACATAGTTGTGCAATCTGCCATCTAGATGTACATAATCAAGATGGAAAATTGTTACGTATATGCCAATCGGTTTTATGAAATGAAATTACAAAGACGTGTTCACACGTACTCCTCATTTTCAGAGTCCGAAGGCTATATTTGCAGCTGATATTCATCATCATATAAATTGTATACGATCTCACGAACGAAAGAACGTAAAGAAAAATACACTTGTTGGTTCCCAGTGATGCAGAAATTGTAAATAGTAATACCAGTGCACCTATTGATCTACACAAAATAGAAGCAATTTCCTAAACAGTGGAATCTACTATTCCACGTTTAGATTCTGGTGAGATATTCACAAAAATTCGTGACCAGATCAACTTATGCACTCCATCAGATATATCAGTTTATAACAACCACTATACAAGTTAAATGGGAACACAGTTTAATCCTTTGGAAGCCAAACCTGAAAATTTTTCTTTGAAATTCGGAAGAATAGTTTGAATCAATAACATGAAGAAATACAACTTTTGTTGTCTACGAAATACTCGATTGTGCATATTTCAGGTGCTGAAGAGCTTGACATTGAAAATTCCATTGAGAATGCAGAAAAATTCCTCCTACAAGAAAATCGATTTAACTGCATATTTTGAAAGCTTTTTACGTTACTCATCAACAAATTAATTTAATTCAAGCTGATTGCATACAATTGGATCCCTTGCAATTTGGTTATGTTTTGCAAGATGATTATTTGCTTCCAAGGTGAATAGTAACATTGTACCCATCCATAGATGAACTTGAACCAAATTACAATTGCAAATGGTGCTCTACCAAATAATGTAGTTGTAGATCAAGAGGGCTCTCTTGTATATCTTTTCGTATCTGTCGTTGTTCGCAAAACACTTGTCAATATCCATTTGAGTATGTGTCATTATAACAGTAAAAATTTGTATATAGCAAAATAAAAATAACAATGAAAAAATTATTTTATCCATGTGCTGAGTAGGCACTCGCAGTAGGAATATACAGCGCGAATACATGTACTTGGGACAATTTGTTCATTCGATATTTTCATTATGAACTAATTAGGAATGAAGATACTGATTTCAATATAATTTTTTTCCATAGATGGACCTATCTTGATGGTAAGTGGTAGAAAAAGTGAAAAAATAACTATTTTTTGCAATAAAATTGTTAACAACTAATTAACTAACAGGTTTTGGGCCTGGTAACCAAAAAATTCGTAATCAGCAACCCAAAAACATAAAATAATACCAAGTTACCGAGAAGATCTCGAAAAGTATACGAAATCCCTCCCTGGCGGTAGGACTATCAAATGTGGGAATAATGAGTTTTATCTAGGGATCAATGCCAAGTGCCAAGCAATACCCACTTTGAGTCTCACTGGACTAGAGGAAGGTAAAACAGGCACATTTCATTTGTCTTCAATTTCGCCTTTTTTTAGGGAAAAAAGTTGAATATTTCAACCCCATTCAAATTCATAAGTAAAATAGCTTTAGTTAATACAAGAAAAGAAGAATATTGGAATATATTAATATTCCTCTTATTCCTTATTACATCAGAAATGATAGTGGGATTAGATATATTATCAACAAAAACAGAATAATTTATACAACCCACCCTGAATCTGGTAACTCCTGGAACCAGTAAATCATTTTGGGGATAATTGACAGCAGTGCTCTCCTCTTGTACCGAGGTTAACATCCTTTTAGTAACAAAAATTCAGTTTATATTGCTTTGTTAAGATTAAATTTTGTCTTATTCATTTATAAACTTTTTGAATTAATACTGAAGGAACAATAAAAAACAAAACAATCTTCTTCTTCCTCTTTCTTCTTCTTTTGGTCTTTGCCTTGCTTCTTGCTTCCCTTACGGCGCATTAGACCAATCCCCTGCCTATAGTCGAAAATCGTCAACCGATAGATGGCGCTGCTAAATCCAAGATGGCTTCACTTTACGGTGAACAACAAGTTTTGGCCATTTGAAGTAATGTTACTATTAGTTCATGTTTTGCATTCTTGAGGCCTTGTTGAGTGAAAATTACTGTTTAAACGTCTTCAGTTGCTTTGTGTGCTGAGGTAGTTACATGTTTGGCTAGTATTACAGCCTTATTATACTCGTGAGTGTTATAATTTGAACTACTTCACCAACCTACATTCCAGATCAAAATGTCTTATAGAATTGGAGCTACGAAATATTCTGGATTACGTGGAGAGCAGAACTAGACGGTTGAAAGAGGGTGAAGCTGTGTTCAAAGCAGGGCATATCATTGCATAGGGAGTGGAAGAAAGTAACCATAAAAATAAGGAGCTTATGTTTGCGAACATTAGCTTTAGTAGAGCATCCGCATGAAATCAATATATTGCTGGCTGATGAGGAATGGAAATGCCAATGTTTCTGCAAAGCGGGTTTATCTGGGCTCTGCAAACATATTGCAACCCTTATATTATTTTGTTATTGAGTAGGTAATGTCATTTCCTAAATATATAGAAGTAAAAGTTGATTATCAAGAAATGTTTGCATGTAATTAGCTTTTTGTGATAAATAAAGGATCAATATATCAAATTTAATAAAACATGTCACCGAATAGTATTTCAACACAATGTTTTATTTTTACTATTCAAATGAATCATGAGAAAAACCTGATTTTTTTTTGCTACAAAACCTTTTTCTGTACTTTAACATTGTATAATTCAATACTGAGTATTTTGAAGAAAACTTACAGAACATAAGGTTTCTTCGAAAGAAAAAGCTGAAGAAATAGGTTGGGTACTCCACTTCTAACGTGGAGATCAACAACCCTAACGCTGAACTGATATCACTCGACTAACTATTCAATTCTTTGACAAGGTTATCATTTCCAGAAGAAAATTAATAATATCAAGTGTTAGAGTAACTGATCTCACACCGCAAAGGTTCCAATCTTACCAATCATGAATGAATCATGCCTTTAAAAAAACAATGTCTAACAAAGGAGATTCAATTGGCAGTTATGCTACTAACTAATTGGGGGATAGTGTGAAAGGTTAAAAAACAGACTAGGGGCTATGATTTATTTACATAAATGTAATCATACTTTGCTTTAACTATATATTATTAAATATTATATTATAGTCTTGAAAATGGCTTCAAAGTGGGAACTGAAACGTCCACTAAACTTTATTTTCAGACGCTCTAGAAAGTGGAGGCTACTTACAAACATATTTTTAGTTATTGGTTTACTAATTTTCAATATATTTTTTTTTCCTGAGCCAAAGCTTTTTGTCGTTAATGGGGAATTTATGTAGTGAAATAGTACTAGTATTATATAAGGAGCACTCTGACACCGAGCACATTTTTCTCGATTTTGTAGGAATACTTCAATGAATTCGCTACATTTTGGATTGTAAACCATAACAACACTTCATAATCATTTCACTATTCGCACTTCTGTACTGTATTAAGTTATAAATATTTCCAAAATAATAATTTTAAATCCAACACTCATATTCACCGTCCGGTTAGTTCAAAAAAAATATATAGATGGCGATCCCTTCGAAGTTTTAGCAAATTACATAACATGTTATGCAATTTTCGCTTCGTCCCACTCGAGATGGTGGTCACTTTAGTCAAGAACAGTTAACTTCCCTCATTGGATTGCTCAATTTGTGATCCAAATACATTTAGGAAGGCCACACGTGACGTCAGACTTATTTTAGAGGTTAAAAAATTAACAAAACATTCAAACGGATCAAATCTAAGAAAGGCGTCCGATGTTAGTATTAGTGGTATTGGCGACAAACGCAACAAGTTCAATATAGCGGACTCATTTTCATATATTCTGAATAAATTCAGTTCAACATTGATTTTTTTTTCGGGAAATTGGAAGCACAAACTTCAATGGATATAAATTGTCGCAGCAGGAGTCTATATGCCTATAGAACTATACATATGAATACCTGCAACTTACGACGTTCAATTGATATTGATATAATTATAAACAATTATCTAGTCAGTACTAACAGTCAATAGTTAGACTCAAAAATTGAAGGCATTTCGTGAATACCATGCCAACATAATTGACGTCAAATTTGGGGGCCGCAGCTAGGCGAGGAACTGAAAATGTGTTATTAAAATTACAACCATCCCTGGAAACAATATTATTTAGTATGATGCAAGACCTATAATAAATCCACAATTCAATGAAATCTGCTACAGATTTTTTGATTGGAAACAATTGCAGAATGGGCGTTTTTTGTGAAATATGTTTTAAAATAGCTTCACTTCGAAGAAATCTACCCACAAAAACGCTTGTGGGGGGATTTGAATTTGGGAGCATTACATCTAGGTCTTTTTGCTTTCAGTTACTAGTTTCCCAACTTCTGCATCGTCGTCATCCTAATTATTTCGACCATGCTCCTTAATATCCTCAATTTTTGAGAGTAAAACACCAGTTAGGCATTCCAGATTCTTGTCAATAGAGAGTTGAAGTGCTGCCATGAACGTAAACGTACAAATTGACAGCTAACGTGCGCTAACGGATACGTTAAAGATCACCGTACGTAATCCAAAGAATGTACGAAATATACCGATGAATTGCGAATGCCTGCATTGTGACAGTTTTATGACAAAAATATCAGGTAGATAAACATAGTCCATAACCTCGAAAAAGCATAGTTTGTTTATATATATATATATATGTATATATATATATATATATATATATATATATATATATATATATATATATATGTTGTGAGAGCACAGCTTGTTACGTTGCAGGTCGGGGAACACTGACAGGGAATGTCAAATGATGTTGTGAAATGTTTTTCGAGTTACGAACTATTTTTTGTAGTTTTTTGGAAAGTTGAAATATAGATCGGACACAAAACATGCCGCAGTCGTGAAAAGAACCGAAATTTGTGTGAAATTTTCATCCAGTAACTAGGATTGTACTGTACGAGAGCCATGAGTGATAAAATGAATGTACGGGAGCCAGAGACCTTTTCGTTCGTGCCAGCGTATTGGGATGGTGACCCACCTTAACACCATTCACCCCAACATACAATTCACTATGGAAATAGAAAAGGACGACTCCCTCCCATTCCTGGATGTTCTCATCAGGAAGTCCAACAATTCTTTCACTCACACCGTCTACCGCAAACCAACCCATACAAACCGGTACCTTAATGCCAAGTCTCATCATCACCCAGCACAATTGAATTCTGAATTCTCTCATACATAGGTCCTTCAAACTCACCGATAACCACAATAGATCCAATGAAATGGAAAAGCTCAAATCCGCACTTACCCAAAACGATTTTTCCGATTCCCAAATCCACAAGTCTATTAAACTCCAGCAAACCCGAGATCTTCACCCTAGACCCCCGAAGGACGAACCTGAACGACAAAAAGCTTTCCTTCCATATATTCATGGTGTTACTGATAAAATAAGTTGAATTCTGACACGACATGACATCAAAACCATTTTCACAGCTAACAACCAAATATCCACCTACCTTCGAACACCCAAAGACACAATCCCCAATGAAACCCAAGGAATATATGAAATACCATGCTCTAACTGTCCCAGAACATACATCGGCCAGACCAACCGACGAGTGTCCTGTAGAGCATATGAACACGAACTAGCAGTCCGTAATTCTGACACAAACTCAGCAATATTCCAACATCATTAAGAAACAGGCCACAAAATAGATTTCAAAAACACCTCGGTAGTGTAGTGGTTAGCATATCTGCCAATCAAGCGGAAGGCCGGGGTTCGAATCCTCGCCGGGCCACCGTGCTGAGTAATCGCACGTTAAAAGGTAAGGCCTCGTTGATCCATTGCTCGCACAAGTTTCGACTTCTGAGGGTTGACGTTCGTCAGCTGGTTAACGGAAACGAACAATTGCCACAGCCAAAACCCTCCAAACCAGAGTTACCCGTGAAGCCATTGAAATCGAAAAACGTCCCAACTGCCTCAATAAACGCGATGATTCTCAAAGACTCCCCAATACCTGGAAACCACTCTTGGTCCGACATACTTCTATTTACTCCGACTTGGGAACTAACCCGTTCGAACCTCCCATCGACCGTCCGATCCCTGATCCTACCATAATTACTAATGAACCCTCAAATCCCACCAACCTTCAATCCTCGATCTCGAGTGATGATAGCCAGCTAGTAAGAAAACTCAGACCTAGACGCAAGGTCACTAAGTCTTGAAAATGGCTCCGAAATGGGAGCCGAAACGTAGACAAGTAAATCATTCCAGACGCGGATCAACCGGAAGTTCCAGCCAGCATATATATATATATATATATATATATATATATATATATATTCATTTATTTTTGGTGGTTTTTAGTTAAGAAAATAATGAATAATTCAAAAACCCGATTAATTTTGTTTTGCGGAAGAATTCGACCTCCATTCGGCAAGGCAGGTATATGGCCATAATCCTTATCAGGATCCCGAAAAATGATCCAGATAACTGGAAAAGGCATCGATATTAGGTCTCTCAAAAAAAAGATTCAAAATTTGATGAAAAAATATTCGGCTGAATCTTTGAAAGGAAAGTGAGTGAATGCACTTTCTTGAATTCAATTACATATTGTGATTTCTTCAGTAGGAATCAACTTTAATTATCTTGATAGTGAAACTCAATATGAATAGTAAAATATTTATTTTTAGAATCCAGATAATTCAAATAGAATTGGATTACCTGAATTGTTACTCTGTGGAATTCAAAGCTCGAATGTTTTCAATAAAATGAAATAATTGTAAATATAACGAAATAGGTATAACGTGTATTTTAATCATAACGAAACAATATTTTGTTCGATAAAAAAACAACATCAAAATCCTAACCCTGATAACCTCACAAAAACGATTACTTCGCAGCATTGAAAATGCTCACAAATGGAGAAATTATTAACAAAACGACAGCACTGGTTAACGGCTACAAATAACGTATATGGCAATGACTTCTACTCAATTCATGAAAACCCGTAAACGTTATATTTCATAACGTCTACGTTGAGGTCTACGTATTGCAATCACTCCCACTCTTTATTATTTTAGAGAGTTTACGTAGAGAACTTGCTTACGGGCCTACGTTATCTTGCGGGCGCTAACGGATAGACCTGAATATAATGATATGGAAAATCCGAATAATTCAAATAGAATAGAATTACCTGAATTCTTCATCTCAGTGGAGTTCTATATCATCACTAGGCTAAATCGCTATTCAGTCCATTGCGATATTTGTATAGTATCGTGACGCTTGGAAGGTACCACCTTTCAATTTGAATAAAATTAAATAAAATTTAATTTATTCATAACAAAACGATATTTTGTTCAATAAAAAATATAAACATCTTGATCCTAGTAAAGGTACTAATCTCAGATTTTCTGTTTAGAATAAAATTTTTGTTCAGGAGTCAATATACGCTCTAAATCTCAGAATCCGCGCAAAATCCTCACAAACGATCTATTAATAAGTGGTAATCAGTGGTAAACTCACAAAACGGTAGTACAGGTTAACGACTAACAGTAACGTCAGGTATGGTAGCGACTTCTACTCAAGTTCATGAAAACCCGTAAACGTTATAATTCATAACGTCTACGTTTAGGTCTACGTATTGCAATCACTTCAACTCTCTGATAACTATTTGAAAGAAGTAACAAATGGCGAATCAGATATATTTGGGAAAGTTGACATTTGACAATATAATATACAGACGCTAAAATTTGGGGTTATTTCACATTTTCAGTCATAAAAAATAAGGACTTCCTACTTATTACCAGGTTCACTCGAACACAACTTATGCTGAAAAGAGATTACAAAACACAAGTATATCCATTATTGAAAGTGTTTTTCTCACACATGCGCATTATTATCGTTAGGCCATACGTTATTCATTTTTTAGGCTTCACATAGGCCATCTTTATTATCTTTAGACCGCAGGCATGTGACGTCACAAGCATTAGCCTGTTGGACAAACAAATCCTATTTCCATAAACAACAATGGTAATTTAATGAGATTATAATTGCAATTCTGAGATACAAAATGCATGAATATACCGTTGCCCATTTCAACTTATCATTACTCCAAATGTAGACCAATCAGAAAGCTATCTGATCGTCGTACGATCAGATTTCGGATCTGTCTGAATCCAACTATAGTCGTGTGTGGTGGGGAGCAGACCCTGCAACAATCCGACTGATATACAATGGCTTAGTAAGGTCGCACCTTGATTATGGTTCCAATTTCTTCAAACCTTCACCCATTCAGACCCTGAAGAGGTTGGATACAGTACAGTTCCAGGCCCTTCGAGTGATAACTGGATGCATGCGATTCACCCCAATTAATGCATTGCACAGCAGAGATTGCTGCTATTAGTTCGGCTATATGCACTTGCTTACAGAAAAACATAACAAATTGTATCGTATTTACTGATTCCCTCACAGCCATACAGAAACTAACCCGCACAAGCATGCATTCTTCAAGCGACTATACCTCGTTACTTACGAAACAGTTATTCTATGACTCGATAGAAAATGGAATGGACTATCGCCTCGCGTGGATTCCAGGACATTAGAGCATTGAGCGGAATGAGAAAGTAGATACCTTGGCTTCTATTGGAAGAATTCTCAATGTTCCACTGCCAATACCACTAGACAAATGTGAAACATTAGGCATCCTACGACAACAGATTCGAACAAGGTTTGCTGACTACTGGCGTACAACCACTCTTCACAAAGGCAAATGGTATGCACAAATTCAGAACCATTCTCCCCCTCACCATGGTATAAACGATTTTCTTTTATTGATCGAAGGCATCTTACGACCATTATACGAATGCGGACTGGACACTGTTTGACAGGAGCACATCTCTTCCGCATAGGATGCAGAGATACCCTATATTGTGAATGCGGAGAAATTGAAGACGTTAACCAGATTATTCTGGTATGCCCCATTAATCACATGCCCAACATAGATATATACCACGAATTTCATAAATTGGGCTCAAATGTGCCATTATCTATGCAACAAATTCTATTTCACATGGACTTGAACATAATGCTACTCCTCATGAATTTTATCAATCATAACAGACTCGACATATAATAACAATTTGATTTTTCAGATCCTTCTTTCACTATCCTGGGTGCTACCTACCGAGGCAACATTTCGGGTTTGTGTGCAGCTCCGCCGTTGCCCCGGAGCGAGAAGAGAAGAATCTTATCCTGTGTTGTGCTATCTGTCCATTAACTCCCCCAATTTATATATATTTATCGCCTGTCACCACATACATTATACATTAGTAATCACATTGGAAAAGCTTACAGAACTCTAGCAAGCGACTATCTGAACGGTTTATTAACCAGGCATTTATGGTATTACCCCGAGTGAGACAACCTAAGTGCGTGGAGGAAGGGTAAGACTGGATTCAGACAGATCCGAAATTCGAACGTACGATGATCAGATAGCTTTCTGATTGGTCTAAATTTAAATTCAGACAAATTTAGACCAATCAGAAAGCTATCTAATCGTCGTACGATCGGATTTCGGATCTGTCTGAATCCAGCCTAATTGTGATTATCCAAAATCATCGAAAGCTGGCAAATTGTTCCAACGTGCAGAGCCAAACTGAAGTAGAAGAAGAAGAATAATATATGTGCCCCCTTCATAGGTTAAGGCACAGAACACCCTATCTAAGGGTGTTCTGTGGTTAAGGCAGCACTGGGTTAGGTTAGGTGCATTATGTTTGTTTTGACTGATAATCTCCGTTCTCTATTAAAGATTATCGGAAATTAATCGAATATCCTGCCATAATAGAATTATGTGAACTACAAAAGAAACCAGTTAGATTACAAACTACTGCATAAAACTTTCCGATATATTCCTGTTGGATGGAAAAATAAATGATTGAAGTTCCAACTGTAAGGAACAGAATAGATTTACAACGTATTTTTTTGTATGAGTTCAGTATATATTAAAAATATTCGTTCAAGCACCATCAAACATGACTAAAAGTATTTTAGTTTTTGTACCCAATACTTTAGAATACCATAAAACAGGATTTTTGAAGGGATATCACAAGGAATCTGATGATGCAGAAGCTTATTATATTACGAATGATGCGATTATGAAAACTTCGGATAACTCTGTTGGAATCATTGGCGAGAAGATAAAACCTTCAACAGATAGGAGTACAAAATTGTTCATCGACAATGTGAATAGAAAACTGTCCCTCAATAAGGCAGATGTAAAAAATCATTCTATAGCAAAAATTATTTATGATTATGAGGCTTTCAAAAACTCTGATATCGTTGATGAATACTGTAATGTTTTTGGAGAACATTTCAAATTTTTATCCGAAGAAATTAAAAAAAGTAAGCCTTCGACTATTGATAATGGAAAAAGGAGTATGACAAAATCTGTATTATCATTTTTACTTTCTATGGTAATATATCTGCTAAAGTGCCTGGTCAAGATTAAAATAATCATTTCATATTCTTCCACGTTTTTGCACTTTGAAGAAACTGTTCTAACCGCAAGATGGTTCATTGAAACTATACTGAATGAGAAAAAAATCAGTCCAAGACTTGGAAACATTTTGGTAGCGAAAATTATTGATTTGATCATTGGCATAGTCTTCTTGAATTGGCTTTTGGATAATGAAGATGGAATTTTGGAGTTTCTTCAGCATGCCACTGAAGTAAGTACCTAGTATCCACTCATGGATATTTCCTATTCAGTATCGTAGCCCTTGAAAATCATACAACTTTTCTCTGACACTTTATTACTTGGGCTGAATGTCATTGGATAAAAGACGGATGTAAGATGCCTAAAAACCCTGGAGCATCTACTGATTCGATATTGTTCAGAATTTCTTGGCGAAAAACAATCAACGATTTTGATAACTTCATAATATTTTTATAGGGGGCGTCATATTAGCATTTTTAAAATTCTGTCGAGTGTTGGTTTCAGACTGACGTAAGTTTGATGTTATTGTCGTTTATATCAGTTTATTTAAAACTGATATTGTTATTTCTTTTTAGATGTTTAGATTGAAGATTGAATAACTGGATGCTTCTGGAGCATTATACATTGTGTAAAATCATCTAAAAACTAAAAATTCCAGTGAATTGATTTAGCTTACGATGAGATGCTACTGAATAATATGTACATGGATTTCAACGTTGAAAGATTATTTAGGATAATATGAGAAAAACATTTAATTTCTACCCACCTTTCATGTGGTAAATTATTGTCTTCACTGACAGTGGGGCCAGACGATCTATACAATTCTTCTCTTTCTCACAGAGAATCCATACATATTTTCATTTGTATTTGCCATAAATGATTCAATATAAAAGCCTTCAAATCACATTTATTGAAAGTGATGAAAAATGGTATCATTTGTATGCATTTATAAACTGTTTTCAACTTGAGCAAAAGTCCAAAGTTATATCAAGAAGAAAACATCTATACCTTTAATCTTACCAGTAAACGATTGAAAACGAAGTGATCCATATTCGGAACCATTGAACCAAGACACTGTATCTATCACTTTCAGTATACTAGCATATTTTTTTGAAAAAAAAAAGATAAAGTATATTTTCCACTGATTAAAGTGTTACAAACGGAAATAAAAACATTAAAAAGTAGCAGTTGACAGTGACAGGTTTTTAACGGTACATTTCCACGTTACATACGCATTATCTGAAATGCATTCGAATGGCTGTCACGGCTGTCAAAATCCCACTAGCTAAATAATACACAGTACTGCATTATTTTATTTTCAAACTTTAGTGTACTGACAATTTCTAAACCTGTATGGGTCAAATGAAAATAAACATTATTATTATTATTCGCTTGCACATTCCTGTTTAGTGGAATGGTAATGGTGAAAGGGGACGCAAGCGTCAGCGACTAGGCCCCAGTGGGCCCTTTTCGCAAACCCCGGCATTTTCACTCACTCACCCCATAGCAGATACCTGTACGTACCTCTTCGACCTTCTTATAAAGGTCGAAATATTCTTCCATTGCAAAGAGTGCAATTCCTCTTCTCTGATAGTGGCGGCTCCGAAGACGTTTTTTCTGAGCCTGCTGTATTTTCCACATTCGCAAAGTAAGTGCGAAGTCCTCCCCACATTCCGCACATAGTGGGTCTGCCTCGACTCTTATGAAAGTCAGATGTCTCCTGAGGCCGCAGTGTCCGGTTAGAACTCCCACTAGGAGTCGGAGTTCTTTGCGGCTTAGCCTCAATATCTTAGCCGTCCTTGCCCTGTCGGGCCCTGATATCATCTGCTTTGACTGCCTGCAGCCGTCTATTCCTCTCCACTCCTCACCTAATCTTTCAACGGTCCACTCGTTCAGTGCCGTTGTTACTAGTTTCCTTGTTATACCGAGTGCGGGTTAGGGCCCCTAGTAAGGTTGTCCGGCTCCTTGCTTGGCTAGCTGGTCCGCCTGCTCGTTGCCTTCGATCTCCGCATGGCCCGGAACCCACACTAGCGTGATTTCCTTTTCTGTCGCAAGGTCCTCCAGGGCGTCCCTGCATTCCTGAACCAGTCTTGACCTGGTTCTGGTTACATTCATAGCCCTAATTGCTGCCTGACTGTCAGAGCAGACATAAACACGTCTCTAGGTGCCTAGCGTCAAATCTTCCATTCTGATTGCCTCCAGAATAGCATACACCTTTGCTTGGAAAACTGTTAAGGAACCTAGTGCGTAGACATAGCTTCTCTCTCCCTTTTCCAAGTAAACTCATGCTCCGGCTTTTCCTTCCTCCAGTTTGGACCCGTCCGTAAAACAGACCAAGCTTTCTGAGGGAAAGATCACCCGTTCCTCTTCCCATTCGTTCCTATCCGGGATCTCCAGTGAGACCATTCTTTTGCATCTGATTTTTTCCTCTGCCTGTATCACTTTGATAGCGGATAGTGGAATTTATTTCTCCGCTACCATTGCAATCTTGGTGTGCTCCTCGCCAATTCCCTGTTTAGTGGAAATTAAGCTTCATATTATACATGACTGAACCCCATCTACAATAGCGATCTGAAGTTTTTACGATCCCAGTTTTCGCTAAGTTTATCCCAAAATTATAGATGTATAAGTCGATACACCAGGGTTTCTGAACATCTTAGAGGGATGTTTTGAATTTAGATTATAATTCTATCGTCATTCGTTCTGTAATTTGCGCTGCGTAAAAGCAAGTTACACTTTCACTTTTCCACTGTTGGATTTTCTGATTTAAACTGAAAATGTTTGTGCATTAAATCGTCTACTGAAAATGGGGCGTCTATCGTTTATAGTGGAAGTGAACATGAAAATTAATGTTACATAAATCAAACTTTAGCTGACAGTTCAATTGTGGAATGAAAAATTGGTCCTAACTGTGATGAGTTAAAACTGTGGTCTGAAAGTAACCAATCACTAATTGGTAATTTGCAGGGATGTTATGGAGCTCCGTAACCGAAACTATCGGATATCTGAATCTATATCTGTAACCGTATCAGTTACAAAAGTTTTGTGATAAGGGCAGAGTCTAAATGAAATATGTTGACAGATTTTTGCAAACCTAATTATGTGACCGTTTGTGATACCAAATGATAACCTAGACCTAGAGAGAACCTAGAAATAAAACCAAATTATTACATACTATTTATATTTTGCTTCAATCTAATATCCGTTAACGAAACTATCCGAAACTTACGGATAATCCTAAATAATTACATATCCGATAGTCTTATATTCCTGTATCCAGATCCGAAATTCCATACCCTAGCATCCCTGGTAACTTGACTGGTACTAACCAGAGAAAAAGTCTGTTATCCAATATGAATTGACACGATTTTGATCACCACGCCACATCTATCCCTTCACCTTTTTCGCCAGTTTTTCGAACCAATTTTCCATTCTTTTCACCATAATTTCAACTATGTTTGACTGGGTCATGTTGACTTATTTTAGGCTGAATTTTTTCTTGGCATTACTGCTTTTTGAGAACCAAGGCTATTAGCGTTCGATAATTTTTTTGTACTGGCACCTGAAATTTAAAACAAGCTAACCCACTCAAGACTGATTCTATTGAAACTATATCCAATATCAGAGCTTTCCTCGATCTTTTCCAGACCAACGAAGTAATCAATGATAGAGGAGTTACCCTTGATCTCATTCTATCACCAATGGATATTAAGGTATTGAAGGCTGTCGACATTTTAATTCTAGACGACTCCCATCATCCTCCGCTCTCGATACAAATCAATCCTTACATCCTTATGATACCCAGCTTTCATCCGCGGTTAATGTGTTCGATTATCACATTGACATTTCTTAAATCTATGAAAAACTGTTTGAACTTAATACCAATAGAGGCCCTGGTCCCGATGGAATTCTCCCTCTACTTTCCTTGAAACATTCATTTTATCCCGCCCACTTTTTCATATTGTTACGAATCTCCTAGCGCCGGCCCTGACAATCGTAAACGCAGATGAGGGATCGAAGAGCGAACGTTACTTTTCCAGGAACTCTCGTTACTCCTGGAATGTTCGATACCGAGATTTGACTCGAAGATTCTTCATATACGTACGCAGGTATATATATATATATATATATATATATATATATATATATATATATATATATATATATATATATATATATATATATGGGAGACGTTTCATCGCGAAAGAGTCAGTTATTAGTTTAGACAGTAATTCAACAGAATTATTCAGAGCTAAGTGGAGAGAGCTTTGTGCAGAAGTCGAATTGAAGAGTTTCTATTAGAGAGAGTTTATCAGAGCGTATAGTACAGAGCGTTGGATAGTTGCGGAGCAGTTTAAGTGATTGTATTGTGTTGTATAGTGATAAAGAGTTGTAATAAAGGTAGTGAAGTGTTGTTTGGTGTTTTAATCAACGAACCCCAAGGAGATATCGTAACAATGTTTATGGTGAATACGAGGAGTACATCGTATGCTACGATGGAGGACAAGGTCAGATTTACCCAAAATCAATTGCGGGTATGGAAAGAAATTACTGGCAATAATCAGGGATGTAGACCATTTCTACCAATATCTCTATAGAACAGAGTTCTTAATTAGAAGAGATCATGCAGCTCTGAAGTGGTTCCTCGAGATGGAGACCCCTGAAGGGCAAGTAGCAAGGTGGATTGAGAAGTTAAACCAGTATCATTTCTTGATAAAACATCGAACAGGACGATTGCATTACAACGCAGATGCGTTGTCCAGAAGATCTTGTTCGGATACTTGGAAACATTGTGAGCGAATTGAACGTTGCGAAGGATTCAACCAAGTGAGATTTATGGTAGACGATAATTGGACCACAGCAAAAATGAGACAAAACCAGGATAGTGATTCAAACGTTGCAGACTTTTCAAAATGGAAGGAAAGTGGAGCGGAAAGACCCACCTGGAAGGACATCTCCGATCGGTCACCAACTTTCAAGGCATTGTGGGCACAATGGGATCCTTGATTGTTGAGAATGGCCTACTGAGGAGAGTTTGGAAATCAGCCGATGGCAAGAAAATGATTTCCAACCGGTTTTGTCTATGTCGAGAATATTGGGTCCAATGCCGTGAAGATATCGAGAGATGTCCGAAATGCGAAGCAATCGAAGGCCCCAGGACAAAGTCAGGAGGCGAGATGAAACAATACAGTGTAAGTGCTCCCTTCGAACGAATCCCCATCGATGCAGCTGGACTATTTCCGATGACGAATCAAAGCAACAAATACATCCTCGTTGCTATGAATTATTTCAGTAAATGGTTTGGAGTGTATGCCCCGCCTAATCAAGAAGCATCCACAGTTGTAAGAGCTGTGGTGGGCAACATGTTTGCAAGGATTAAGGAAGAAATTTTGAATCAGACTCATTCAGGAAAGTTTGTGAATTGATGGGAATCAGCAAGACCAGAATAACTGCCCTCCAACCACAGTCTGATGGCATGGTTGAAAAGGTCTATGGAAGAATACCTATCTAAAGTAGTAGAAGAGTATCAAAAAGCGTGTGATCGACATCTCCCACTATTCTTGGTGGCCTACCGAGCAGCTGTGCACGATTCCACAAAGCTCACTCCACCCAGCATCATCTAAGGGAAAGATCTTCGATGGCCCTGTGACTTGGTGTTGGGATCACCAAGTGCTGAAGAAAAAGAGGTACAGGCTTATGCAAACGTACTGCGAGATAGCTTGACAGGGATCCACGAAATTGCGGGAAAAATATTATAGATAACTAGTGACAGGATGAAGGCCCGATACGATCTTTAGGCAAGCACTAGCGGGTTCAAAGAAGGAAAAAAAATCAAATCTCATTAGGTAAGAAATGTAGGCTTACGGAGTCACTAATAGACATTTTCCATAAGAAATACTTGCATGTTGGTTTGAAGACTGTCCATTTACTTGTTGATCAAAACTTTTGGATTTTATTTGCAATACGCGCGATTCGATCCATTTTAAAAAAATACATTCAATGCTGGGGGACTATTCCACCTTTTTGCAACCCAAAATGCAAGGCTGTGTCCAGATTCTTGTTCGGGGGAGTCTGAATAAAAAGACCTAATTCAAATTCAATTAATTATTACTACATTGGCACGGAAAAGGCCGGCACTGAAAAAACTACTAACATATTCGTTTTCAAAACTAAAAACCTCAAATTTGCAGTTCAGTTAATTAACAATACAAAATCAAGCCTTCTAGACTTTTTATGGACAAATTCGGTTATAACATCATCAGTTGGGATTATGACATCTCTGTGAATTACCATTAGGGCCAACCCGGTGAGCCTCTCTTGCCCACAATAATTCCGTAGGTAGGTTTTCAGGCGCCTAAGTGTGAAAAATGTTTTTTCCGGGTGCACGTGGTCACTGGTAGAGTCGATAAGATGTTCAACAACATATTGTCTTCTAGCGCCGGACCTGTCTTTCGTAAAATGTTAGATTAGTATGAGGGCTCGACGCGTACACAAGTATATATACGGAAGCGATTTATCGCTACGGCAGAGTTTATCAGAGTTTTAGTACAGAGCGCTGAATAGTTTAGTTTAGTTTGAGTGATTGTATTGTAATGTGTTGTAATAAAGAAGTGTAGTGTTTTGAGTTCTAATAAACGAACCCGAGGAAATATCGTAATAGTGATGTCAGAAGTAGGAATTTTGGTGATAAATGAAAACAATTTATGGTAAATACGAGAAGTACACCGTACGATACAATGGAGGACATGTTGACATATATCCGAAATCAATTTGCGGATTTGGGAAGACGACGACAGGAAGATGAAAAGCGACGGCAGGAGATAAAAGAATTGTAAGAAAAGCAACGGCGGAAGGAAAAGAAAAAACGAGAATAGGCGCTCCAGAAAATTCTCGATAACGGAGAAAAGAGCGAGAAGATGAAAAGAAAGAATAAAATGAAATGAGAGATCGAGAAGAATCACTCAGGAAAATTCTAGAAAATGAAAAGAAAGAACGAGAAGAAGCACTCCAGAAAATCCTAAAAGAACAGAAGAAAGTGAGAGAACAAAATAATGAATTAGAATAGAAAAATAACGGAAATCAAGAAAGTTTCTTCGAACATGTTTTGGATAAAATCGAAGTACGAATGGAAGAACTGAAAGAAGAACCAGAAGAAGACCTGAAAGGAGAACTGAAGGAAGACGTCAAGAAAATCCACGATCAATTCAATAAAAAAGTAGATACAGTGCGAGAGGAGATGAAAGGACTAGAAAAGAGATTCGAAAAGTAGATAGCTCTTGTCAGGAACCAAGATCGCCAAGACAGGGTTGCCATATCAGGAATTTCCGTAAAACCGCCGACTTTTGATGGACAGTCGTCTTGGTCCATGTATCGTAGACAATTTGAGGCTGCTGCAGAGAATAATGGATGGGGTGAAGAAGAAAAGCAATGGTACTAATAGTAGCTTTCAAAGGGCGAGCTTTGGGTATATTGCAGACGATACCCATCGGACAGCAGAAGAAATATGAGTACCTGATTTCTGTATTACAGTTGCGATATGGCAATCAATACCGTGAACAGCTGTACCGGGCTCAAATGAAAACTCGTACAAAAATCCGGAGAGAGTCTGCAAGAATTTGAAGCAGATGTGAGAAGCCTTATCCAGCTGGCTTACCCAGAAGCACCGATAGATTTCAAGGGGCAGCTAGCAGTGCAGATATTTGTAGATGGACTGAGAGAACCGGAAATTCAAAGAACTCTACGACTGATGAATTTCAAGAGAAGCGATGCCTCAGTACGTTCTCTAGAAGTGGAGGCGGCCTTCTCCACCTCGAGGCCGAACAACGATGTGTAACAGCTACTAGTTCTTTCAAGAAGGTTCTGGAAGAAATCAAATCAATGATAAGTTGAATAATGAGCACTCAGAAGAAGAAGGCATGTTATAGATGTGGGAAACTGGGACATATCACAAGGTTCAGAAGGTTCTGGAAGATATCAAATCAATGATAAGTTGAATAATGAGCACTCAGAAGAAGAAGGCATGTTATAGATGTGGAAAACTGGGACATCTTATCAGAGGTTGCAGGGTGAGAATGTCATCAAGATCGAACTCACGTGGGTAGCGAACTGGGATCCAAATGACCACCAGGAAATAAAGGCAGCTTCTAAGAGTGTTATGACATTTCTTGAGAAATCACTTGAATACTTATCAAGGGAGGAACTGAAATCTGCGATGAACTTTATCGGAAGTGAAAGTGACATCTTCGATTTGACAACAGCAGGAAGAACTAGCTTGGTTAAACAAAGAATTGACACTGGCCAAGCCCATCCGATTCGGCAACCTCCATGGAGAGTTTCAGTTGCCAAACAACAAGAGGTTAGAAAGCTTGTTGACAAAATGAGAAGGATGGATCTACGAGGTTCTGTGTCAATTACAGAAAATTGAATGGATAACTCCCCTTTACCAAGAATAGACGTCACAACTTTGGCAGGTTCACGTTGGTTCTCAACACTAGATCTGAAGAGTGGATATTGGCAAGTGGGCATACATGAAGATGATAAGGAAAACACTGCATTCTTGACTGGGAGCGGACTCTACCAGTTTACTGTTATGCCGTTTGATTTGTGATATGCTCCAGCTACATTTGGGAGAATCATAGAGCTGGTCCTGCGTGGGCTCACTTGGAAGGCTTGTCTTGTATACCTCGACGGCGTTTCAGTTATGGGAAAGGCATTCGAAGG